>NW_019379577.1:2797283-2848328 GCF_000648655.2 Copidosoma floridanum | reverse complement strand
AAAAAAAAAAAAAAAAAAAAAAAAAAAAAAAAAAAAAAAAAAAAAAAAAAAAATGAAACATTCCACGAACAATTCGAATAACATCACGATAAGCTGTCCTGGCTCACTTATTGACATGACCTAACTTTTGCCGTTTTTCAGTGAATATAAAACACTGCAGAATCCTATCGGATAAACCCATTGGCCGAATACCTGGGTCTCGAAGCTTCGACAACGTGTTTCCACAGGTCGTCACGTCTAGAAAAAAAAGTACCCCCAACGAACATCAAACGAAACACAAACTCCCTCTGCTCGCCACCATTCCCAAATAAACGAGAGTACAACTTCTCCGTCCATCGATCGCACCCACGCATCATCCATCCGAGTCCGCACATTACGCGGTGCATTTTAATACTGTACGCGGTAAGCCTCGACCCTCCGCCTCGGGCCCTGGTACTGCTGGAAGCGCGCGTGGGCCCTGACATCGTCACGGTGACCCGACGCGGCCCGACGACCCACCGCCCCGTCCTCGGGGCCCAGCCGGTGCAGCCCACCCCCGGCGAGGCCGTCTATCTGGTAGTCCACCGCGGGGACGATCTGCACGTCGGTGACTCCCTCGCGGCGCTGGATCGGGGGTCGGTAGGTCGTCGGGCGCTGGTGCGGCTGCTGTTGGCGATGGGGCCGCTGCTGCTGGAGCGCTATAACCCCGGACCCCGACTCGGGGAGGTTTTGTTCTTGCGTGCTGTAGTACGCCTGTCCCTGCCCTCCGCGCGCATTCTGCAACACAAAAGGACAGAGACACGGCTCTCTCGTGCATTACGTTCGCATTTCATTTTACTTACTCATATATATATGTACCTACTCATTTGTTCGTTGCACTGAGAGGAAAAAAAAAAAAATCCGTAAGAGACTTGTTATTATTTGAACAATAATCTTTCATGTTTAGAGCAGTTGTTTTCGTTGTACTTAAGTACAGTGAGTTTGTACAATGGAAATTACTGGCCAGAATATGATAAAAATTGGGCTGGCCAAAGTAACAAGCTCCCACATACCAGATTACCATTCTAGCACAGTAATTTTTTTTTTCTCCCTCAGTGCGGGTGCTTGTCTTTTCGTTCGCCAGCCCCTCCAGCTTTGTTTTTTTTTTTTTGTTTTTGTCCATTTTGGTGCAAACGTGAGTCTCTCTTTTTTATTAAACGGGGCGCGTACAAGGTGCACTCCTCTCTCCCGCCACCGCGGCTGCAGGTACACACACATAATATGGTCTGACGACCCGTGTATGACGTATTCGTAGTCACGGGGGGTGGTACAAGTATACACACACGATTTTCGTTTGTCGTCCGGTGTATGCAAACGCATTCTCAAGCACCGTGTAATGGCCTTTCGTGCGTTTACCGTCCATTAGTACAAGTACATGTACGTATGGCGCGCACAGCCGTGACGTTTCTATGTCACGTGGGCGCGGGGTGGAAAAATGGCAAAGAGGCGGGTAATAGTTGAGTTTTCAGAAAAAAAAAAAAAAAAAAAAAAAGGTTAAGTGACAGTCGCTCGAGGGGAGCCGTGTCTCCGAAAGTGACGGAGAAATCGATCTTGTTTGCGGCGATGGGCTTTCACGTGTTTGTACGAACGCGTTTGGTCGAGGTCCCCCGAGGAATGCGCGCTCGCAAGCAGGTACGGGTATAGAAAAAGTGCATTTACAGAGACGCTCGGTGATTTGCGTGCGAAAGGTTCGTATACGTGGATGGATCGAGAGAGGAAGGAAAATAGAGTAAATGAGCGTAGGTGTACTCGGAGACTCGGGAGAAATCGGCATATGCTTGGAGGGGGGAAAGGGTATACAAAAAAATAAATACGAGTGGGTACAGTGAGTTGTACATGCACTTTCGTTAATTGTGCGAGATGTTTATGGGTGAGCGATTTTTTTTTACCCCCTCTCTCTCTGCTTTTGATCGTGAGAAAAGTGATGCGTGGAAGTAGAATTTTTTTTTTTGCTTGCTAAGCGCTCCATTAATGTTTATCTACCTCGTGTTTTTGTGCTCGTTTGGGTAACTGCAGGTATGACCTAGATTTTTTTTTTTTTTCTCCTCGACAACGAGTGTGACGCAGCTGCTTACGCGTGCAGATAGGATTAGTCTTGTTGGTATACATGATTATACGACAAATTAATATTTTTCGTACGAGTAATGGATACCGATGGAACTTTATTGTCACTGAGAAACATTGTTGCACCTTGTTTGTATTTTATGGCAATATTTCGATAATCATGCGTCTTCCTATGACTACTACCAACAGCGTATGTCACTTTTTACAACTTCTATTGTACCGATGCTTCGTGTACATTTTAATTTTTAATAATCATTCAGCGACTGTTTAGTTTTTTTTGCTTAAAGTAGAAGAAGGAGGTTGGCAGTTATTAGTCATTCAGAAGGTAGCAAAAAATCCATCCACTTGAAATTAAATAATAACAATTAATATTATTACTATATTAACAATTATTATTATAGACTTTGTGTATTAATACAAGAACGGAACAGTTTTTATAGTGTACTCCAGATGGTTGGAGTAAAATTTTTTTTACGACTTCAAAATATTGTCACTTTTACAAAGCACGAAGAAAAATATTCGGGTAATTTAAAAAAAATTGAAAAAGGTGTGTGGATGTCTTTTTGAGAAAAGGTAAAATTTACACATGTTTAACTTAAACTATAAATTTTGTTTCAGAAAACAGGGTGAGAAGTATTGAAAAATTTTTTATTTCTGTTTATTTATTGCTTGAAAATAAAAATATGTAAAGGCTGTAATATTAATGCTGTAAATTATATGAAAACACTAACTTCTTCAACAAAATTTAATGAGTAACGAGCACGTAACATTTTTTCAAAAATTCGTTTAATGACGAACTCATTAGTTATTTTTTTTTTAATGTTATTCTCTCAAAAATAGAAAAAAAGTCTTATAAAACCTTTGATAATTCAACGTTTTATCAACAATTCTTCAGTTTAAAATATCTTTATGCTAGCGAAAATTGTATTGGTTGGATAAAAATTGATTTTTGTTATAAAAGTCACTTCATTACTGTCCAATTATTCGAAATCTGGCTAAGTATTTCGGAATTACTTTTGGGTGCTGACCATAACAACAACCAAGTTGGTCAACGTAGTAACGAATTAAAAAACAACGGTGAATGTTATGGTATATATCTCTTTAACTATCACCCCATATTTATTTCTAACGTGACAAGTAACACGTACCATTGAAACCTCACCGACTTGATTAAAAAAAAATTTTCACATAAGTAGGCTTTCGAAAATTAAGAGAAAAATATTGTATGTATAGAAATACATTCACCACTAAAACTACACCTACGAGACTACGATATATCCTCAAAAATTGACGCAATACACAAATAATAAATTGAATTTAAGCACACAAAAGCACTGGCCCTGAAAGTCACTTGTTCCCGATTTACAGCCACCCTCTCTGTCTCCTATTCATCCCCCCTCCTTCTCCATCCTTTTCATGTAGCCGACATTCGATGTTAATCCAATAATCGATTTCTCTTATCACAGTCGTGGAGGTAATTAATTTCCTCCTCTCGCGAACCCTCCAAATGCATGTTATGTTCACATGCATGCGTTGTTCCGCTATATTATTACAAATGCCCCTGTTGTAGCGGAAAGCAAAAATAAACGATCCTCCCTTTTTAACGCTCATTCTATATATTTTTTTTTTTTTTCTGTTTTATATATTAATAAAAAGCGAGTATTTTTATTATTTTTTTTTTCAATCGCTCGATACACTGGCTCTTTGAAAACCTATCGTGTACACTGACTCTGTATACACATCGATCGGATGCACGTAGGTTGTAAACTTTTATTTTTTCTTTTTTTATTTGCACGCCCGCGGGCCTCCAGTTTATATACTGTTCCGATGTTTTTAATAACAAACGGAAACTTGCCAAAGTTATGAGTATATTCGTTATTGGACGTTACCCGGCATTGGCAATGGATATATAGGCAATAAGTACTTTCAACGGAGTAGAAAAAAATGTTATTTCAACGCCAGTCTTCCCACGTTGATTGCATCCCGTTAAAGCGAAATATTTTCCGTGTTATTAGTTTTTTAAGGTATTTATCGTGCTTTTTTTTCGCGTGCCAAATAATCAGTGGCTCTCTCGCGCGCCTTTGACTGTGAAACCAAACGAATGACGCACAGAAACAGTTTTGCAAAGTAATGTTTGTGATTTAGCGTATAATCTTTTTCCGCTAGTCAAAAGAAGTTTTCCATGGTGCTCTCCTCAAAAGCTTGTGTATTTCAAATTGTGAATTCCGAGAAAGAGCCACCTCGCTTTTGAGCTGACGTGGTGCGCGTGTTTTCCAAATTAATGTACATTTTAATGAAAATTCAACGAATTTCATGCTTTCGACAAAAGAAAAAAAAAACAAATTAAATAATTATAATTAACGTCGCTCGAAATTCAAAGGGCTACACAAGCCCCGTCATCATTATCACCATCTATATATTGAGGGGGACTATACACTGCGTGTTGCTGTGCCCATGACGTGTTGATTAATTAACGCAACACACGTTTTTTTTTTCCCCCCTATTCATCGTAACCTTCGGAAAATCATAGAGGTCGTGACCAAGCTTTTCGAAATGAAGTAAAGTAAGTACTTTGGTTGACTAACAATGACCTGCAATACAACCCCCCACACCATGCACACTCAAGAGGTAAGGTAAACAAGTACATGAATTATGGGCATATAGATGAGCTAGTAAATTTTACTGATTATTATGTATGTATTACAAGAAAATTAAAGCAATATTAGAGACCAAAAATTATTTTCAATTTAATGAATCTGGGGGGGTATTTTCAATGTTCATAGACGTTAACAAAACTTTGTTTAACCACTTTTTTAGATGTTGTATGCTTTACAGGTGCAACATGACATTGTTTTTCGAACGTTTTATACTAAATGATGAAAGAATTTGATACACGTTGACTATTGAAACGCAACAGTAAAAGCATCATACGCTCAAAAAACTTTAAATGAATTTCCAATGAAAAGCAAACATTTTAAAAACACTTTCCATTGTTTTTTGCTGTTAGGGAAACAAAAAATACCACAAAAAAAAATATTTTTTTCATCAAATTTTGTGAGTCATGCCCTTTCTCCATTTATATTAAATATATTCATATTGTATTAAATATTCATCAGCATACTTCAAATGATTCTTTACATTTTCCGTGTTTGATTGGCGAAAAATGGAAAAAAAATCAGACAAGTTGCCGAGCTAAAAGACGCACTTTTAAAGCTACGTGCGAAAAAAAAGCTACACATGCATGCGTATGCGGGTGGAATGTGTATCGTGGGAACAAGAAAACGAACGAGAGAAAGGAGCACCTAAATTATACAGCACTATGTACGTACTTAGCAAAAGCCGGCTTTTTGCCGAGCACGACCCTATTAATAATCTGTGGCGACCGCGTGGTTTTGCCAGCCTCGTCCTTCAAATGCAAATGCGAACCCCGTGATTGCGAACTTTGCTTTGCTCGTCTATTCAAAATGAATGATACTCTCGTTATACCGTCCGGACCATATCATGACCCGTGGCTGGAATTATTTTGAGGTTAGTTTTTGGGTTTTTTCGGGGTTGCTTGCTTTCATTCCTATTTTCGGGTGTTTTAAAAGGTCGAGACTTTTGCTCTGTTTTTTTTTTCTCTTTTCTTTCTAAACATCCAACCATTCGTCAATTTGTGATAAAGTCTTTTAAAGCAAAAAAAACTTTCTTTTGACAGCTAGGGAGGAGAAAATAAATCTCTCTCATTGTTACAACGAGTACGTTTGGATAAAATCAGCATTTGATTAAAACTGTTTAAACTTTTTTCGAGATTTAAAAAAAAATCAAAATAAAGATGCACTTTTCTTACACTATCTGTCTCACGATACTGTTAACTCGTGATATTCACCTATTACGAATAAGTCATATATATAAATAAGTACTCATAGAAAAAACAGAAATCAACAGTCACTGTAGAGATTTACGATTGCTCCGATTTTCCTTTTTTTAAAATCAATGGAGCCTGAAGTAACATACTTTTTGGTAAGTAACAACATAGAGGTAAATATTTGGGTACAAAATTACGGGATTATAAAGTAATGTGTCAGGAAAAAGAAAAAAAAAAGAAAAAAAATTACTGCATGCAAAACAACGTAAATGAAAACAGTCGCATAAATTTCTCGTCACATAGTATATACGTATATGTAGCAGCGAAGAAGCTATCGACGTAATGGGAAATTTGGTCGCAAAACATGCCCGTGAGAAAATTACCGCAGTGAAAAGAATGTGACAATTAAAAAGTTAATGCACCGCTTTCGTCCACCTCAAAAGACGTCTTACTTCCGCGATAGTGGCAGAAACAAAGGTACCGCCTCTTCCTTCCGCTCTTTTTTTTTCTGTCTTGACGAGTGACTCAATTTTCCCTTAATGGCCACGTGTCGCCTGCGGGCCATTATTGTTTATTTATACGTTGTGTTTAGTTACGTACTAATGAGTAAAGTAGAAAATGTTCTCGATTAAAGTCCGTTTTTCGTGGTACACGTTGAAGAATGGAAAAAAAAACTCTCGGAAACTGAGCTCATCTTCGGGGCTCTTGTGGAAACATGCCAGCACAGTGTGTTTTACTGCACGTCCTATACGTGTATACGAGTTCTGTCCGCTGGTAAATTCCTCTCCGGGAAAACGAATTGCTCGGGCGAGCGAGATAAAAGGCAAAGTATCGGATTTTTTCCGTCCCAACTCCCTTGAATTTTTGTTAATTTCCTCCTTTTTTTTTAGCAAGATAGAAGAGAAAACGGGATTTCTCTCGTCGTTGCTTATTTTGGCCCCATTGGCAATTCTGTCACCGATGGCTCGTCTCATCCAAATGTTTTCGTGAGAAATACTGCTTCCGCGTGTCGAAAATGGTAACTTTTCATTTTTCTTTTTTTTCACATACACTTTCACCGATTTTATTTTTTACTTTGTGACAATCATGCAAGTACTTTATCGAAATTTCTCTTTTCCATGGTATCCATCGCACTAAAAAAAGCACAAACTCCGTACTTCCAATCTAATGTGTGTACGTGACGATAAAAACTTTTAATAATTTCTCTCTCTTCTTCTAAATTCGTCTTCTTTTGTAAACTGAGGTAATACCAATAATCAGATCACTTTACGAGTTTATATACTTCTAGTTTTTTTTTTTAAAGGTGATCCAACACATTTTTTTACTTTATAATACTTAAAAAAACAAAGTTCAAACGAGTGTATACTAGCAACTGGTCAAAAATTAAGGTACACGTCCCAACTGTCTTAGATTCGTAGAAATCTGTGTTATTGGGTTTGAAAAAGTAATATTGATTTTTACCTCGGACTGGGTTTCAAAAATAGAAATTTTATTGCCATCAATATCCAAACAAACCATTATTGACCCAGTCAATTTTACATAATAAAAAACAACCAATGCTTTTGGCCGTGGTAATAAGTACATGCTCTTACAATTTGTCAAATCGGCTTATTCAACACATTCGTTGTTTTTCATCCAATTGTATATATCTATTGTATAAATTTGTACAAAAAAAAAAAAAAAAAAAATGAAACATTCCACGAACAATTCGAATAACATCACGATAAGCTGTCCTGGCTCACTTATTGACATGACCTAACTTTTGCCGTTTTTCAGTGAATATAAAACACTGCAGAATCCTATCGGATAAACCCATTGGCCGAATACCTGGGTCTCGAAGCTTCGACAACGTGTTTCCACAGGTCGTCACGTCTAGAAAAAAAAGTACCCCCAACGAACATCAAACGAAACACAAACTCCCTCTGCTCGCCACCATTCCCAAATAAACGAGAGTACAACTTCTCCGTCCATCGATCGCACCCACGCATCATCCATCCGAGTCCGCACATTACGCGGTGCATTTTAATACTGTACGCGGTAAGCCTCGACCCTCCGCCTCGGGCCCTGGTACTGCTGGAAGCGCGCGTGGGCCCTGACATCGTCACGGTGACCCGACGCGGCCCGACGACCCACCGCCCCGTCCTCGGGGCCCAGCCGGTGCAGCCCACCCCCGGCGAGGCCGTCTATCTGGTAGTCCACCGCGGGGACGATCTGCACGTCGGTGACTCCCTCGCGGCGCTGGATCGGGGGTCGGTAGGTCGTCGGGCGCTGGTGCGGCTGCTGTTGGCGATGGGGCCGCTGCTGCTGGAGCGCTATAACCCCGGACCCCGACTCGGGGAGGTTTTGTTCTTGCGTGCTGTAGTACGCCTGTCCCTGCCCTCCGCGCGCATTCTGCAACACAAAAGGACAGAGACACGGCTCTCTCGTGCATTACGTTCGCATTTCATTTTACTTACTCATATATATATGTACCTACTCATTTGTTCGTTGCACTGAGAGGAAAAAAAAAAAAATCCGTAAGAGACTTGTTATTATTTGAACAATAATCTTTCATGTTTAGAGCAGTTGTTTTCGTTGTACTTAAGTACAGTGAGTTTGTACAATGGAAATTACTGGCCAGAATATGATAAAAATTGGGCTGGCCAAAGTAACAAGCTCCCACATACCAGATTACCATTCTAGCACAGTAATTTTTTTTTTCTCCCTCAGTGCGGGTGCTTGTCTTTTCGTTCGCCAGCCCCTCCAGCTTTGTTTTTTTTTTTTTGTTTTTGTCCATTTTGGTGCAAACGTGAGTCTCTCTTTTTTATTAAACGGGGCGCGTACAAGGTGCACTCCTCTCTCCCGCCACCGCGGCTGCAGGTACACACACATAATATGGTCTGACGACCCGTGTATGACGTATTCGTAGTCACGGGGGGTGGTACAAGTATACACACACGATTTTCGTTTGTCGTCCGGTGTATGCAAACGCATTCTCAAGCACCGTGTAATGGCCTTTCGTGCGTTTACCGTCCATTAGTACAAGTACATGTACGTATGGCGCGCACAGCCGTGACGTTTCTATGTCACGTGGGCGCGGGGTGGAAAAATGGCAAAGAGGCGGGTAATAGTTGAGTTTTCAGAAAAAAAAAAAAAAAAAAAAACAGTAATTTTAAAAACAGATTATCATAGAGTTGGTAATCTTTAATCGCAAAGAATATTAAACAGTTTTAACCGATAAATACAAATGGCTACATGTATCTACTAAGATTACCATAAAGCCTTGAATAATAATAATGAATACACTACGTTTGAGGATTTTCAAACGTATAATATTCCAGAACAAAAATAATGAAAAAGAAAACGCAAAAAACTATTTTTTATCATTCCACTAGTATAGTGATGAATCTCAAAGGATTGGTTTTAATCTCAACATCCATTAATTCATACGTGCATAATTTGTGGCAATGAATTTAAGCTATTTGGTAATTTTTACTAATTTTCATGATAAAATATTGAGAAATGATGATTATGGTTAAAAAATAGGGCAACTGATGGCGCTTCTTAGAATTTTTTTTATCTGTATTAACTCTAGTACGATTATTACTGATAATTAGAGCTAAACCTAACGTGCATTATGCAAAAAATTAATGAAAAGAAATTTGCAAATGTAAAAACCCTGTTATACATAGACCCAAAAAATGTGTAGTGATCAGTGTATTATGCATTAATTTATTGACATCCAAAACTTCACAAACACAATGTCAATTACATTCTTCCAAGGTTGAAACCACCAGAATCAACAGCCATAGACAGCAGCTGCGTTCAACGACAGAGTTTCAAGGATCCCCTTATTTTTCCAGCTTTCACCGCTCGCAGCTGATGCGAGAAATTTACCGTGAGCCCCCCGCCCAGCTGGTAATAGGAAAATCACCTAGCAAAAAAAAAATTGCCCGTGTGTAGAGGTATGGCCAACATGTAACAGGTACACCCTATAGCCAACTTGTACCGGCTGCATCGCTAAATAAAAGTAGCAACGGAAAATTTGTTTTCTCCGTGGTTTTCTTTACCCTCCGTCCGAGCATATATTTACCCCTATATGTACTTGTGTAAATGTAACAGAGCGTCGACGCCGACAACTGCAGCGTATGTTGGAATTGAAGGTGTTTGGTGGTAATTTTTATTTTTCTGAGAGAAAAAATTCTCACCCCTTGCTTATTGAACATAAACAGGGGTGGTGAGAAAACATTGGATTTTTTTGTGAAATGCTAATAAGTACAAATATATACACCTGACGCTATTGTACATGCCGAGAGAGGAATATAATCGTAAGGGACTGCTCCACAGTATCCGATATTGACATAATGTTGGGGACAGTGTGGTTTCATGCCGAGTAAATATGGAACTTTTTGTGCAGGTTTTGCGCTCTTTTGTTTGTCTAATTATTTTACGGGCCAACCGGAACTAAAACCAAACAAGGTACAATGAGATTCAGAGCAATGCACTGTAAGTTATTTACTCGTACGACAGTGGTGAAGTTGAGCAAATAAATTTTCAGATCTTGAACGAGGGATGCATTATTTTTGGCTACAGCATATTTATATTTGCTGGAGACAATATTATTTTTCAGATGCAAATTACTATTTATGAAAATAGAATAACGCGTACAAACGTATACGTGTTTAGCAATATACATCATTGATAATCTAAAGAAATGAAAAATCACCATAATGTTGAATTGTGTGCGGTCGATAATGTTACTAATAATGTTGAATGTTGAATGTTGAATGTTAGGGGCTCGTTTAGTGACGGCATTATTTAAAAAAAGTTTTTATCGCAGGCCTGGTATCTGACTTTCACAATTCTACTAGAAGTAGCACATTTTTCCAACTTAAGTAAACGAGAAAGTATTTTTAAAAATGACTGCCAGAGGGTACATAATTGTACTCACTAACTGAACCCTCCCATCCCTCCAGCGGTCATTTTTTTGATATTCTCACATTATCGTGACTCAAAGAAAATTTTTAATTCTTTTTGATAATTTTAATATGCAAATCGTGCGGATTTTTTTGAGATTGTATCGGATGACAAGGAAAGTTGTGAAGGGAGTTGTTGATCAACTTAAATTTTAATTTTACTAGATAAGGCTGTAAGGAAGTTAAGATTAGCAAAAATGTATGAAAGTTTCATATTCTTCTATAAAAAAAATTAATCTTGTGGTCTTAACATGTGGAGTCTTGTTTAAGCATAACAATGTTTAGAATTTCTAATTTTAGTTGTGATTAATTTGAATATTACGCTTCAGTTCTGGACACTTCTGAGCATTTTTGTTGCAAAAAGAGAAACGGAAATTGACCAGATTGGTTTTGATTAAAATGTGCTGCAGGTATACTAGTCAATTTATTTGAAAGCTACAAAAAGTCCATTTAAATATTCGAGATTATTGCAGTATAAGATTTAAAGAAATTTTTGGGCATTTGATAATATTTTTTACAGTTTTACTTAGTGGAGTAATTTATTTTATAAACTGTCAATATTTCATTTGATTATTGAAATAGTACAAAAGAATTAATTCATTTATTCGTAGTTTATGAGAGATAATAAAAAGCCGTATAGTTTTAATTTTACTTTGAGGTAGTTGGATTAGGATTAGTTTGTGGTTAATAAACATACGTTGGTGGTTAATAAGCATATTTTTTTGGTCAAGAAATGATTCATTTGTCTTCACAACTACTAAGGCACCAACTGAAATTAAACATTACGATACCAATTATACACGTCGACTATTTAATACCACGAAATGACCGATATATTTTGGCACATGACTGCATTCTTTTTTCAGAAACAAATTAAAATAGAACAGTTTTTGAGAACTTAATTATTTTCTACGATTTTTCTAAACTATATGAAAATTGTTTCAGTTATCAATTTGTATGTGAAAAGTTCCAGTCACCATGGAATAATTTTAGTCTTGACACTTTGGTACCCCCAGTTCCTTGTTTAAAAGAAATAGAGTTTACAAAATAATTTGTAGGAATGGTAGAGGAGATAAATGTATCTGTCTTTAGTCACAACGTCATCTTAAAGCTATAATTTAAAAAGTCGTCATCTAGATAACTTCTCAAAATTTTGGAGTTATATAAACCAACCAGGGTTTGAGTCTCTAGTTCAGTTACATTTCTTCAGTAGCGCTTTTCGCGCTTTTCATGTACGCGAAAGCACTTGTCTTTCTTGTCTTAATTGTTGGTCTTGTTTTCGCAAATACATTTAAATCTAGAAGTCAAACTTTAAACGATAAGGTAAAATTAATATTTTATATATTCTAATAAGTATTTCGTTACTATTAGTTTCTGGTATGTAGCAGACCTTATAATCTTTTGATTTTTATTTGTTCCGTTTGACAGGATGAGAGACAAATGAAATTATTCGTAGATTGGATTTCTACATTAAAAGAGTTTTTCTACAAAGCCATTCAAGAGGCAAAAGAACAGACAATTTCCGATCTTGACCACAAATCAACACGTATACACCAATATGATGTATATCCTCCTAACGGGCAAATGTATTTGCCGCTCAGAAATATAATCAAGGACGAGAGAGAAGTGAAAGATTTATTAGAAAAAACTTCTGAGAGCTATAGTAATTTCGAAAATAAAAGCAACGAAGAAAAATTGCGACTCTTTGAAAATATCACAGATACAAAAAAACAGCTTAGTAGCCGTACACAGGAGATTTTCAACAAATTTAAAGCCACGAGTGATAAAATCCGAAACGAGTATTTCAAAAGAATGGCGACGGCAAAAGGTGATGTTGAGTTTAAGAACAGAACTAGGGGCGATGAGGACACTTCGCACGAACGTTTTATAACATTCACCAGGGAAGCTTACAATTCTTCATCTTCAATTTATGACTAAATTTATTTATTAATTAAAACTTTGGCTGGTAATAAAATTAACGTAATTTTAGAATTTTTCAAGGAACAGTATTACGTGGTTGTAATTTAATGTTTTATTAAATAAACAATTAAATTAAAATTTTTATTGATAGTGTGAACGAATTCAAAAACTAAAGCTGATATAAGGATATTGAAAGACTCCAAGCAAAAGGAATTTTTGTGATAAACAATATGTCATGAAATTGACGCACCGTAAAATTTTTATAATTATCTTTCTCGAATGACCACACAAATTTGTAAAATATTGCACATTGGCATAAGCTTTATTGTTCTATGTACGTGACAACCACTTAGATTATCAGGTCCTTGGTGCAAGATGTATATGTATTTAACATCAATAAAGGTAAAGTGAGATTTAACAAGCCGTACTTATTATTTACTAAATATCAGATTTTTTCCCATTTTTTAAATTATAATCATAAAACAATGTTTTAGAAACAAGTTCGCTTACAGAATATACAAGTTTTTGTACCCATATAATAATAATTCCATTTCTTATAAAAATTTACAAGCCCCTGCCAAGGACAGGTGACGAGAGAAATGGGAGACGTTAAATTTACTCCCCTGACTCAAAAAAGTGGCTAGTACGCTCCTGCATCGTTAGGAATTATCAACTTGTACGGTCGAATTCGCTCTGCAGTCGTTTTTAGTTTTTAACTTTTAATTTTTTTATAACGTGCAATGATACAATGTAAAAATACTTGAACTGCTCGATATCAATTTATAAAAAAGGGTTTTAAAAAAGTTTTCACCGATACAAATTTAGCGATTTTTAAATTTTTATTGCTTTTCTGATTGACCAGAGTATAAAAATTTGATTATTTACAATGCATTTATTTATTTATTTTTTAAACATGCCAGTATCCCAAATTCTTATTCTTAAAAGTTTACCTTCGTCAACTCTCCCACATTCAGTCTTTGTACACACATATATTCAGCTAGTTCTACGCCTCTACATGTATGTCCTAATAACTGGGTATCTATTAGTTTTTTCGTTTTCTAATATAGTTTCAACTCATAAGTATTTTTGCCTAAGTTTGCCTTTCACCCCCTTTAATCTCAAATGCATATCTTATTGTTAATATGTGTGTTTAGTATGTATGTTTCTAGATTGTTACTTTTTTCCTCAGTGTATGCTTATTAGAATAACTTTTTTTTATCTACTTATATTTATCTTTTATTTTATTCACCCAGCAGTTATCTTTCCAGGTTATAAGTCTAATGCCTGTAAAATTTACGTTCGCATTTCTTTCTACATCATGGTCTTGGTTCCTTTTTTTAAACTTATTGCATATAAAATCAAATTTTTTTTATCATTTATATTTTTTATTCTTTACGATTCTTTTATTTTGCTAAGAAATTTTTTGTTTGTTTTTTATTAATTTATGGAACCATGATATTTATCAATACCTCTTTTTCTTATATTAAGCTGTTAATCATTTTAATTGTCTTTAAGTCGTCATTTTTTATTATTGCTTGTCTATTTTTAAACGGCACGTTGTTGTATTTAGTCATCTTTGATTTTAACTCCATTAGTTTTGTTTCTCTTTTAAACAGTTTTTTTTATACGTGCATATGTATATTTTTTATGCTAATAATTTTTCATTTAATAACTTGACTGTAAATGTCAAGTTCAAGTACCTTGTTCTCGTTAATGTTTGAACATCTATATATTTTTCTTGGTTTCTCATTTTACATGATTAGAAGACAAAAAAGTTACTTAATTATATAAAACATGTCGGAGGTATTTTAATGCGAAGGGGGCCATTGTGATCTGACTGGAGTTCAGCTCGTAGAATTTCTTAATTAAAATTGAAACTTTTATTAGTTTTTACCACGTGAATTGACAAGGTCTATATGTTTGACACATTATACCGTAATTGTGTAAGAGTTTACTAAGTGGGTGCAACTATAGTTCTTAAATCGTTCAAAGATATACTTACGCAGCTTTACATACATTATTACATACACGCGTTTGGGATGTATTTATAAATAACCGTGTTTATTAATTAACTGATTTAATTGAAAATGTTTAACATTTTTGAAACAAGCTAGGCTCAAACTGTATCTTTGGTATTTTTATTTTTTTTGTAATGATACCTCATTTGTAGTCTGATTGATAACTAGAGACATTTTTTCTATGATTACTCTAAAACGCATGAACACTAGACGCGTGTGAAAATTTCCAGGCACAGTAGATTATAATTGATTCTAGGAATTATGGCCCATACGAGTCTTTGTTTGAATGTAGTTGAGTTCACAGGAAATATTTTTTTGATAACAGGAGGGAAAAACTTATCTGTCTTTGGTCGTAAGTTATTTCAAAACTATTATGTTGAAAGCCAGTACATAGATAGTATATTTGAAAACTTTTGAAGAAATTACTCAGTATATTTGAGTCTCTGGTTTAGTGTCATTTCTGCATTAATGCATATCGCAACCATGTACACGAAAGCACTTGTTTTTCTTTTGTTGGTTGTTGGTCTTGTTTTTGGTTGTTCAGTTAAAATTAAACGTAAAACTCTCACAAATGAGGTAAATTTAATATTTTGTCTAATAGTGTTTGGTTTCATTTTAATTATTTGTTTTTACGTGTAATTAAACGCTGAAGGTTCTGATTTTTATAATTTTTTTTCTTTTTATCAGCAGAAACAAGAGTTGAAACTATTTGCAAATTGGCTAAAAGAATGGAAACAATTATGCTTTGGAGAAATCGAAGAGTTAAAATATAGGACGAATACAGGTCTAAAGTATCTGGAAAAAAATATAGACCAGTACGATGTGGGTAATAATACCGAGCAAATGCATTTATTGCTTAAAAACGCAATTCAAAATGAGACGTCGTTAAGAGATGAATTTGAGGAAGCAATTGAAAGGTATGCCAGTTTCGAAAATCAAAGAAATGGGGAGCAAGTCAGACTCTATAGAAGTATGAAACGAATAAAAAATAATATTGGTTACCTTACTGAGAAAGTCATTGACGAATATAAGGCCATAAGTGATAAAATCCAAGCCAAGGATGACCGAGTAAAAGTAGATGCTGAACCTAAAAACCTAACAGATCAGGTAAAACTAATGTTTTTTTAAAATGTATTTTGTAAACAGTCATATTGTCATATTGTAAGTTTCTTGTATGCACCAGAACATGTTGTAATCTTTTGGTTCTTATTCATTTTGTGTCACAGGACAAGAGAGAACTGGCATTATTGGTACATTGGATTTCTACATTGAAAAAGTTTTTCTACAACGACATTCAAGACATAAGACAACAGACAATTTTGGATCTTGACTACCAATTCAAATTTACACGCCGAAACAATGTAGATCCTCATCATTACAAGAAAGTGAGTGCCTTGTTGAGGAATGCAACTCAAACAGAGACGAATGTGAAGCATGAAATAGAAGAAGTATTAAAAATCTACGATGATTTTGAACACAAAAGCGACGAGGAACAAGTTAATATCCGAAAAAAAGTCAAAGAAATGAGAAAAAGTATAAGTCGCCATACTGAGGAAGTTTACGACCAATATAAAGCCATTGATTTTCAAGTTCGGGACGAGTTTTTTAAAAGAGTATTGTCAAGAACCCCCATAAAGATCAGTAGTAGAAAAAATATTACTATCATGTAATCGACATCCAATAAAAGATTTTATTAATGTGTTCAATTTCAAATCAAGATTCGTTAATTGAACGTAGTTTTTTAAGTATGCATGGAGTGATGCAAGCATAAACACAAAGACACACACATACGTCGGTAATGTCGGTCGTCGAGTACATCAGTTTATCAACAGTACATTGGCACGTGTATTTGCAAATAGTCCTATTTATATTTACTTTAGGATTCGTCACCCTGGCACCCACTGTATTTACTGAGCTTTGTACCACACATCTGTTATTGATCATTAAAATTATTCGTTCTTTATTTAATAATGACTAATACTAACATCAACGTATCCACAAAGAAGACTTTAAAGGTTACACTGATATATCTATTTGTTAGTGATGAATATAACCATTATCAGCATACAATTTTTTGGCTACATCGTTCAGAGCCGACTTTCTTTCTCGGTTTGAATTTAAAAAAATTTTATTTCTATGATTTCAAAGTTTATATTACAAAATTGCTACTATTAGAAAATAAAAATTATTCTATAAGGGCCTGTTAATTGATAGATAAACCGTTCGGACTCTTTTGACTGAAAATTGATTCTTAATTAAAAGTTTTATAAAAAAAAACAACAAAAATTATTGTAAAGCTGTTATTTGTTTTAATTAACACGTAAATACAGTTTGAATCAACAGACGAATGAATAACTAAAATTAATAACAAACTTGATGAACAGTGTATTTTTAAGAGTGTAAAGTTATTGATATGAAATGCATCTGTATTTAAAATAAATAAACGTGAAATAAAAAATACCACTTTGTACTTACTGTTCAGCAAACTCCTTCCCTCTGTTTTAATTATACGCAGTAATGTTTCGGAAATGAGGTTAGCTCCAACAAAACACGATTTATCTGAATTAATTTCTGATTTTTTAAAAATTATCACTAGTTTAAACAAGGGACCGGTAGTTCGAGAAACTCAATTTTTTTTACCCTCAGAAGCTAGACTTCCATTTTCAACGTTTAATTTGCTAGAATTTTCAGCTGAGCTTGGAACATAAAAAATTCAACTTTTTTCGTTACGAATTTTTTTATTTTAGAATATTAAAACATAAATAGAATAACAATGAATGATGGAAGTGTTATTGAGGGCTTCACTAAGTTTTAGAACATCATTTTAAGTACACGGACTACAAAACGTATTGATTTCTCGTAGTTACTATTAGTTTCTGGTATGTAGCAGACCTTATAATCTTTTGATTTTTNGATATAATATATATTTTTAAGGCACCTCAATTGTAGCATTTTACTAGCTTCTAATTGTTTATGTACATTAGTATGTATATGATTAAGATATAATAGGGTAATCCAAAAAAATTTTCTTACGCTTACAGACGACTCCAACAGGCATAAGTCATGTGAAAAAACTACTATTATGTAATAATTTGAATGATAATATAAATAGTTTATTTTGAATATTCATTTACATAAAACGTGTAATTTTATGTGAGGCTTTATTCCAAAAATAATAATTTATTCATTGATTTCGATGGCCTACTTTCTTATCTGCTTTCAATATGTTAGGAAATCCACAAAAAAGATCCTGTTTTTGTCCCCCATTTTACCATGTCATGCCACGTACTATAAGGAAAAAATTTTCAACACGAGGTTTAGTGAGCGTGACACCCTTTTTTCGCGATTTACATGTTAAAATTATATCTATATATGTGATAGCTATATATGTGATTTTAACATGTAAATTGCGGAAAAAGGGTGTCACCCTCACTAAACCTCGTGTTGAAAATTTTTTCCTTATAGTACGTGGCATGACAAGTAACATGAGCCCTATCTCGAAGGTGTGCCTCGAAAAAATTTTTTTTATTAAAATGGGGGACAAAAACAGGATATTTTTTGTGGATTTCCTTATATACATTATCAAGTTGGACATAAGTCACTGTTTCTAGTTTCGAAACTGTAATTTGTGTTGAAAACAATTTTTTTTTTAAACAAAGTTAAAACTTACTATCAGAATGGCGAACATTATTATCACAAAACTTTTTGAATTGACTACAAGATCTACAACACAAGTTATGCAGCACAATTTTCACAGTAAAAGAAAATGGCAATCAAAAAGTGTATCTTGATTTAAATAATAGTTTTATCAATTATAAATAAATATCAGAAATGCTAAAAGAGCTAATTCTTTCGTGATTTATATATTTGTATTTATCTTCAAGCTTTGAAATGTATCTTAACTATGATCTTTAAAAAAAAAAAGAATAAAAAAAAGAATGCAGTATTAATATGATTCTATGTAAAGCTCTAGTATATATCATTAGAATTTAAGGAGCAGAAAAAAACGGAAAATATACTTGATTCAAAGTTAACTAATACACAAATGCAGTTCAATAAAAAAGTAATATTTGTAATAATCATTCTAATATTGACTAAAATTGATTTGGCATCGCATGCAAAAAACAGTTTTTATAGTCAGAAAATACGTTATACTCAGTGAAATAAAAATTTTTGAAAAAAAAAGTTTTGGTGTACTGACGAAAAAATATGAAATAAAATTTATAAAAATCATAGGGTGGAAATAGCTATTATCACACCAAATTATTCAACGTGCAAGTGTTCGTAGTGGAATAAGAATTGAAGATAAACGAAAAACTCATTTACACATAGAAGGTAACTTATCTGTTTTTTGGTATAACGTTATCTTGAAATTCTCATATTTTTAGTTATTATCTAGAAGTTTCAAACAAATTTTGTATAAATTAGGCCAGTTGCGGAGGCCTATAGTTCAGTTTAGTTTTGTTTCTTTGGTAACGCACATAAAAACTATGTATTCGAAAATACTAATTTTTTTATTCTTAGGAATTGGTGCAGTTTTTGCCTACGTGGTTGATCTTGAAAGTCAACTTTTAACAGATGAGGTAAAATTTATACTTTATTATTTTCTGTAACCCTGGTAGAAAATTACTACATAAACTGGTTAGAAACTCGTCAACGTGCATGCGTAAGTGGGCTTATAACATGTTGACGAGTTTCTAGCCAGTTTATGTAGTAACGTTTCTACGTACATGCGTCAATGGGCTTATAACATGTTGACGAGTTTCTAGCCAGTTTATGTAGTAACGTTTCTACCAGGGAAGCGTTAATTTGTTCATACCATACTCTTCCCGAAAGTTAATTTTAAATCCCTAACTTTGGGAAACAAAACTAGCAATTGTTCATTATTTTTTTTCCTATATTGACCTGAACTTAGACACTTCAAATTTTTATGTGTTTTTTACTCCAGGAAAAAGAAGAGCTGCAATATTTTATGGATTTGGTTAAAAAGAAAAAAATACAATACAACCAAGAACTTGACGACATAAGAACGCAAACGATTTCGGATCTCGAATATTTAGCAAAAAGTACACACCAGTATTCAGTCAACTCATTCATAACACTAATGTATATGTTGTTAAACAATGCTATTTCGGATGAGAAAGAATTTAAAGATGAATTAGACAGCGTCATTGACAGTTATAGTACTTTCAAAAATCAAAGCAATCAGGAGCAACTGAGACTCCACAAAAATATCAATCAAAAAACAGAAGATGTTCAAAACTATTTCAATAATGTTATTGACAAATATGCCACCATAGATTATGGCGTGCGATCTAAGTATTTTTCTAAAATTGAAATGGATAAGGACCTCGCTACGAGCAATATTACTAGCTGGTAAGAACATAATACAACAGATAATGTAATGTCTGAAATCCGATTGTTTTATAGTTAAAAATCAAATTATACTTGTTGATTGGGGATTGTTTAAATAAATGATTAAAATTACTTGTTTAACATGAAATAACAGTTATATTTTGTCGTTAGCGTGAAATTTTTTACGGCCAACGGTGAAATCTAAGTTTCAATTAAAATACGAATCCTTTTTAAAAAAATTAATGGCTCCATTTGATAAATCCTGTTTATTTGAGATTTAGGTTGTTGACGTAGTTTTTCCATAGTGGATAAACTTGAAAGTCAATGTTAAAGTAATAGTAAAAATAATCCGAATTTTTGGTGAAACAATAAAAAACAAATGTATTTCTTAAATCGTACTTGAAAAATACAATAAAATAAATGTTGTGTACGAGTTGCAGAGGTTGACGTGCAAAGCGTGCAGAAGGCAGATAATCTTACGTATAGTTAACAAACTAAATAAGATTTTTTAATGAATCTTTAATTCGGCTGTATCTTTTGTGTGAATATTCGTATGTACATAAATGTTTGTTATGAATAAACATGAAGTTCAATAAAATACATCACATAATATATTTATCATCCCTGTCTCATTATTTATAAACACAGCCTTGTTTTTAGTGAATTTATAATAGCTTTACAATAATTTACTAACAATGCTATAGCTAACATTAATTGCAAACTTCGTTACGATAAAGTTATAAATACCTTTATTGAAAAAGTATACTAGCTTTCTTAAAGGACGTGTGGGGGGCAGAAATTTTTTTAGAAAAAATTGTGTCAAAGTAGTGCTTCAAAATGTCCGCTCTTGAAAAATGTATTCAAGTACAACAATTAGTGTGTACTTTGAAAAATAATGCAGTATAAATCATAAAGCTTCGATACATTGACAGTGGGAGTTAAAATCTGTAAAAACTCTCGGTTGCAAAATTAAAATCATTCAGTTTTCACCACAAAATATTACACTTTTTTCTGACAAAAGTAAATAATAATCTATAGACGACGTGAATATTAATAGAATAAACAAAAAAACACTTTGTTGTCTAGGATAAGTCCAAGTTTTAAATAATAATTTTGAGTAGAACTGTTTTCTGAAACATTATCGTGTCACTGTCTGTCAACAGTTAATGATCACTTATGCTAAGTAGCACTTTTCATGAATTTATAGATTTTTTAATCAAATAAGTATATTTTTACACACGATTCCTGCACAGCAACGCCTTGTGTATTTTCAATAGATTATAAAGTACAACATCATATAAATCATCTATTTTTGGAGTAAGATGAGTTTTGAGATTATATAGTATTAATGAGAGACAACTAATTGAAAATGCAATAGTAGGAGGCAGTGAAAGATGGAAATAAATTTTTTTAATTCAACAACACGAGAAAACTTTACATTTGGAACTTAGTAAACATAAAATTGGTATTCACAACATCCTGATAAAATTACTGACAGGCAACGTACATGTACGTTGACAGTAGTAACTGCGATATTATTTCCCTATGCATTGCTGATTTAATCTGGACTAGCCGTATTTCATCCTCAAATAAGCGACGAGAAAATTGTATCCCTATTTTTACATTAAAAACACACACATACACACACACACACACACACACACACACACACACACACACACACACACAAGGCTCTCTGATCTAACTTCCGACGATTTTCCGTCACCCCTCGCCGTTTCCTGCCAAATGCCAACCTCATACCCAGAAAACACCTACGGCAAAGCGTTGAACAAATCCTAGAATATACAACCGTCACCAACAGCAGCGCCGTCACCTATTCCCTCTGCTACCCTCTGTTGTCCACAGCATTACTTTGAAAGGGAATTCCGCTTGCAAGTAGCTTTCCCGATAATACGCTCACACATATAATTATATACGATGGTACGTGTAGGAGCAAAGTCGGTGTGTTGACAACTGCCTCCACCAAAAGCCGTCGGAGCAACAACGACCCGCAATCTTCGAGCTTTCCCCGTCCCCGAGTCTCACTTCCTCCTTTTATTTCCGTGAGAGTCGCTTTGACTCTTGTGGCCTGGCCTCGGACCCTGTCTCTCCTGTTTCCTCTGCAATCCCCTTCTGAGCCGATAAGAGAACGGGTCTCCGGAAAAGGCGCGTCGAAGAAGAAAGGCGAACCGAGGAAAAAGCCACTCAACCCCCTCGCCACCTCGTTTTCTGAGTGCACTTTTTTTTTCTTTTTTTTTTTTTTGTCTTACCCCCCTCCTGTGGGCTGCGTTTTGCGTATTCTTTGATCTGACTGAGATTTCAATCGAGAGGCTTATTTCGCGCTGTGAAGGAGTTTTTTGAGGTTAATTCCTTTTCGCACTCGTATGCGCCAGCGCACATGTGGATACGAGTATTTTTCGCACAATACTCTTGACTGTCAACCTACTTTGGCCAAAATCATGCTCTACTTGAGATAATGTCATACACTTATCCAGGAGAAGAGTAGGGGTATACCAACTATTGTTACAGTTCCATATTGTTTGCGATACCACACTATGGCATACGAGAAGTGTTGAATTTTTTTTGACAAGTGTAGTTTTGAAATTTTTGATAGCAGACTCTATAGTAATAGTTTCTTCATAATTTTAAAAAAGATGTAAAGAGACGTGAGTGGGAAATATTGCAGTATAAAAAAAAGCCAATGCTTTTGTAGCAGGATAAAAGTTTTTTTTTTCTCAATTACTCGAGTTTTAAGAAATATACATGTAGTCCCTCCCTAACGACACATTAAAAATACAAAAGCTTGAAAGTTGAGCAAAAAAGTTTGTAGCACACGGATGTGTAGAGTGATGTCTGACACAAAAGGGATGTACGGGGATTCCCCGGCATTTGCTACGGGGAATCCCAGGACTTTGTAGAATGCGTCTCGTCGGTGACGTTGTCTTCTTTGATCACAAAGCACGTGGGTGTAGCTCTTCGGGCAAAGTTCAGCCTAAGAAATGCTGCATATTTTAATAATGGCCCGAGTACCAAGGCTCCAAAAATCATTTTATACTATTGAAAATGTCCTACATTTCATTACTTTTACCCCCCTTTTTTTCCATTTTTCTTTTGAGGAGGCTAGCACGCAAGGATCTCGTATTTTAAATACATATATCAGGGTAACAAATAATTCCCGCTTCATTCGAGTATCTAATAAATGCCCCGCTAATCGCTTACTTTTGAACCCTTGGCTGCAATTTGTAATGGTGGTTGTAAGTTAGAGGATTTCGCGCCTATGTTCGAGGGGGGAGGCAGAGAGAAGGGGTAGGGGCGCCGCGATAAGCCGCCGAAAAGTTGGGTAGCTGGTTGCTTGCGCTCCGATTTATTGAAGAGAAGTTAATTGAGCCTGGGAGAGTACTACGCCCGCACCAACCGCAGAGAGGCACGACGTCAGAGACCTTAGCCACAGATCCAAAGAAAAAACCGTGTTCTGGTTGATCTCCTAGAGGACCAGGTATAGCAGCTCGAGGCCCAACCCGCGTAACAACCACAAGGGAAGGACCTCTTCCCTGCATGGTCAAGGAGATCCCTGGCAGAGTCCTACGCCCAAGACGTCAACTAAGGCCAGCCTGCTCGGGCTGTGCAAAAGGTACCGTTTCCTCTGTCTCTCTGCGCTGGCGCCCCCCAAAAAGAAAAATTAAATACGTTAACGCCCCGATCAAGAAACATAAGAAACCGCGCTGTTAGATTATAAGATATTCCGGTTTTCTTTGTATTCAGTCGAATTTTGCGATTTATATTTAATGTGACGCGTCGAAATAATTGACTAACGATGAATGCTGTAAGCCGTATTGTAGATATAATTCAGAGATTTATTTATGAATAAACCAAGAAAGTGTAATATAATCTAATATAATTTGTTCACGTTTATTTTCCATACGTTCTCACCAAAATCCCTGTGTCAAGAGTCTCTCAAATTTCTTCATAATCCAATAAAAACATCTTTACCATACCATACTTAATATATATTGTGTTGTCAAATCACCTAGTAATTACAACTTTCAATCATTTGTATTTAATCAATGATTGGGTAGCAAGTAGCACTAAAAAAAAAAAAAAAATTATTTTATTTTTTGAACGTACGTCTAATTCGCCTTAACATAGGCCTAAAAACAGTAAAAGCAAGCTATAGCAAATATAATCCTCGTTAATAATAAATGATAAAAATTACACGTTGCTTAGAAAAACGTAACACCTTTTTTATTAACAAGCATCGTAAAAAAAGTCAGCTACCGAGTGTAAGGTCGCGTGATAAGTCACGTAATATCGGTATCGTACGATCCCCATACGATCCAAGCCCGCAACTGCAACACCATGAATAAAAAAAACACACACACACACACACAAAGAAACGAACAAAGAACTCACCTGTGGTGACACCCCGAGCATTTTGAGGGACGGTGGCACGTTGACGTTCTGCGGAATCTGAACGTGGCCGAAATCGACGGCGAACGCCTCGCACCACACGCCAAAGTGCCCGAGCTGGTGAACGGTTATGTCACCCGGCAGCGTCAGCACAATGGTTTTACGGTCGTAACGCCGGAGCGGCACTTCTTTTCCGTTTTCATCGGGGATACGGATGCCTTGGGGCGACGGCGATGGTCCGCTGCCCGCCCAGAATTTTGCATCTGTTGCGCGGAAAAATTGCTCATTTTTTCGTGGATTCAGACAAGGAAAACTTATTCAAAGTTATTTCGAATGATTTATTAAACTACGCACACGAGGTACCAAATACCATTATTCGTCCATTTTTTAAATTTAATTTTAACGACGATTTTACTTTTGAAACCGTAAAACATTTTTTTCCCATCCAAATAAAATTCTTAGCCAACGCATTCGTCATCTTTGATTTTTACCCGATTTTTCAACAAGTTCAATAAATCTAGTCATAAGCGTCCCCTATTATTCCTAATCATTGTATCGGTAATCACTTGAGAAAGAGTTGGTAAATCGGCGGAATCGGTAAACGCGCCATCTCTGCAAGGAGAAGGTACGACAGATTTTCTTTTTTTAGTTCTCTTAACGTGTTTACTTGACGATTCCTATTCTAATAATAAGGGCATTCGCAACATCGACAAATCATCAAACTATGAGCATATGACAACCAATTGATTACTGATTTACAATGGCTTCTATTTTTTATACTACTATTATTTTTCAACCAGTGCAATAGCACGATTTACGGACAAAAGATAAAAAATCACATGTATATAGGTATTGAATCTTTTTGGTCCTACCTGGAGCTTCGCCGTCGTAGCTGAAACTCGGTATGAGCAGCGTTTGAGCATCGACGAGGACGACGGGCTCCGAACTGACGCCGTGGATGCCGCTCAACGCGGTGAGCTTCTGCGGCCTCGGGAAATCAAAGCTGCGCGGTATCTTCACGTCACCAAAGTTTTCCTGCACAAACGACGGATTATTCGTCACTCGATCGATTTTTCGATGACCCCTCAAACGCACTTGAAGCAAACGAATTCAGTCTGGGATCGGGATATCCGTTCCCTCATTTTTTTCCCCTCTCCCCTCGTTAATTTCAATAGCAAACCGCAAACGATGTAACAACCACCACGACTTTCCCCTTCGGAGAAAAAAGAAAAGAAAAGCCGTTCTTCAAATTAGACGCGCGCTCCTAACTGGCGTCGTCGAGCAGCAGCGGCTTGCGAATGGGTCCCTCGGGTGGTGCACGCGAGGCGCGAGCTGCGGGTACGGTTTGGGCGGTAATATTAATCAGAGCGCGTGGTGAACTTGATTCTCGCGTGTGGCGTCGCGCACTCAGTTTTTGGCGAAAAATTGCGCGGTGATTCGTTGATTATGAGCTTGTGAACGCGTACTTACGTATAAGGTGCACGCGTTGCATCTATTATTATTTACGTGTTGATGGGTGATGAGCTCGAAGTGGCTTAGGGTTCGGTTTATTACAAGTGGATGTGGGAGTTGGGGAGCTTTTGTAGTTCGGATGAGTCCACCGGAACTTTTTAGTGGCAATTTCCATTTTTTAATTCGAATGTTTGGGATACCCGATGGATAGAAGTCGATATTTTTTGTTGTTAGCAAGTTGCGTGAAAGAATTTTAAAAATTATTTTAATTAAGGACAATTTTTTATAGTTTTTGAGAATCGTTTTTTTTTTGGAAATTATCCTTGGAGAAAAATAATTTCAAGCTTATAAAAACCGGTATTCATGGAGTATTGATTGATTTTTTGCAACTAAATGCTTGAAAAATTATTCTAACATTGTCTTTTAATAATGAACTAAGGCATTTAAAAAGTTGATACGTTATTTTTTATCATTATTATTACCAATATTTTTATCATATTAGAATCATTGTTAATATTTTTATCACTATTTTATCATGATTTTTATTATTATTATTATTATTATTGTTATCATTATTATTTAACAATTTATGGTATCAAAATTGTACGAATAACTTCAAACAAACTACATTCGTTAAATAAAATTTTTTTTATCAGTTTCTTTGACTGATATTAGAAAGAAAACATATGTTACAAATTTTTAGTGAATCCAACGATTTTCTTGAAACAATTTTGGTTGAAACGTTTATTAACAAGTGTCATACGATACGTGCTGCGGAACGTTATCTTGATTGGCAATGCCTATGTACTTAGTAATAAACGAATATGCAATTTGGAATAAAAATAAAATTTCCAATGTAAAATTACACCAGTAAATTGACTCTGATTCACACATTTTTCAATAAATAACAAATACAAATTCCTATTGGGGCCACATTTTATAAAGATACAATCATTCGGTAACTGTCGTAGAATTAGAAAAAAAAACTTTAATTCAAAAAAGATCTGAAGAAAGTAACAGAACGAGTAAAAATACTTTAAAATGTGCAAGAGCTCGCAAAACATTTTTTTTTTTTTTTTCAGACAAACTCGTATTTTGAAGTTCGTTTCGTATAATCTATAAATTTAAAGTACTGTACTTACGGCGTACTCATCACAGTAGACAGAAAACCACTTGGCATTGTTCAAAGTCTTGCCTTCGGGCAGTGATAACGTGATGTCCTTCTTCCTGTACCGCTTGAGGTTGGTCAACCTGCGAAACGTAACGATTGTAAGATCTTTTCTATTTAAAGTACATGCTTGCAAGGTTGATGGTAAATATATAGGTAAGGATCAGAAAGCTTGATTTATCTAAAATGGTACGGAACAACTGGATTCATTGATTTTTTCGGAAAAATTTTCACCATGACTCAATGAATAATTTTTGTTAAAACTTTCAAGTTCAAGTTTACAGGTGACAATACATGGAGATCCGTAAACATAAATTTATAATCAAAAATAACAAATTTTTTAAACAAAATTATTAATAAATACTCCTTTTTCGGCATTTCACGATGAAGAATAAATTTAATTTACCAATGCCGTCCCCTCTCTAAGTGTCACAAAAAGTATTTACCCAAGTGCGAATAATAATTTTAAAATAAGTTGCTGTCAAATTGAATATTTCCACTACATTTTTGAAATTTCAACCGTTTATCTAAAAATCATTAAAACTTTCGAGAAATTAGTAAACAATTTTTTGGAAAATACGAAAATTCAAAGAATTTACGGAAACTATTTGACTCATAAAACCTGCCCCTGAAAATCCTGGTTTCAATAATTTCTCTATCAGACACCTAGATCTTGCATAGATCTGTAGTTTTGATTTCAACCGAATGAACAAGGTACAGCAGAAACGGAGAAACAGAATATAAATAATTTTCAATTTTAAATTCGCGAAACACAGCACGTAAACCAACGCCAAGCCCGTAATATCAAACTTTTATGACAACGCAACTGTGAGTAATGGCAGCTTTTGAAACAACAGTTAGCTCACATAAGTAGTTCATCCGGACTTTGCACCAGAGTGTACATCATAATATATCAGGATCGACGCTCTACTTTTTCGTTCTCGGATATTTCACAACGTGGTTCCACTTATAAAAATTATGAATAAATATTTTTTCAAAGCATCGTGCACACGTGTATACTCACATTCCACGCTCATCCCGGATTTTGTAACCGTTCTGGCCGACGGTCTTGGAGTTCCCCACGTAAAAGTACGCAGCTGCAACACAACGAAACAAGTGCATATTACAAAAATGCATGGCTTTCTTTTACTTGGACTAGGATTTTTTTCTTGGGAACTTCATTTCTCGAAATTACGTGATTAAGAACAAAAATAAAACAAAACTGTAGTTCGCGAGAAAGATCAGCCTCTAACAAAAAAAAAGAAAAAAAAATTGTTTTAGGGCACACGCAGAGAAAGTTTAGTTCCACTGAAGTGGAGACGCGAGTCTTCTATTTTCACATCCATTGTTTATTGGAGACACAAGGCACTGGTATATCGTTTTGTCTTTACCGTATTTTTTTCTTTCGTCAAAATTTTATTATAACATACCCAACCAAGTTGACTAATTTTTAGTTCTAGACCACAGAAAAGGACTACGTTGTGGAATATCATTATATAAAAAAATTAAATTTTAGTAAATTTTATAAAGAAACAATGCAAACGTAGTTACGACGAATCTTTCTAAAAATTTATAGGTTTCCAAAAAAATTATGTATCTTGGAAAAATGAAATGTAATCACTTAAAACTTTCATTCATCAGGAAGAAAAATCTGAAAAACAGGGGGTAAGAAAAGAGTAGGAAAATATTTATTTGAAATTCTCAAGTGTTAATTTTTTTTAAAGGAGAATTTAGAAAAAAATTCTAAATAGTAAAAAATTAAACTCGAATCGATGGTACAAAAACTTACGCATAATATGGAGATGGAGATGGATAAGAGCAGGCACGAAAAAAAATAAAATAAAAAGTTAAGAAATGAATAAAAATTATTCTTGTGAGGATTAAACATGAGTTACGATGAGACTTGGAAAAAAAAAAAATCCAAGTTTAAAGACAGACAAATAAAATGTACTGTTGGAAAAATAATAAATAAACAAAAGTAAAACTGTGTCTCATATCACTCACATATTGATGAATAGATAAAAAAACAACAACAACAAAAATTACCAACTCATAAAAATTCTTTAAATATATATTACCTACAACAATAACACACTTTGTTTTTATAAGGCACACATAATTCTGTATTTTATTGATAACTTTTCAAAAATGATTATTTTTCTCAATCGTAGAAAACACTCGATAAGGAAAATAATCAAAACAAACAGTCCAAAAAATCTCAAGTACCCCATGAAAGTAAGAATAATACTCGACATTAGCGACCATAAGATACACCCTTTCATCAGTACGTCACATCTTGGCGCCGACAATGTAAGTAACAATATGAAGAACATCAAAACAAACCTGGTCCCTCGCCATCGTAAGTAAAGTCCTTCAGGAATAAGGTCCTCGCATCCACGGCGTAAACTTCGCCGCTGACACCGTGATGAAGCTGAGATAGCTTTCCGATCAGTTTCCCGTAGTACTCGGTGCCACTGCATTGTTCTGCAATCAAAAGCGGACAACCTCATAACATAATATACACCTCGTATCGTGCATAATGACGGGGAATTGTGTTGTTATTATTTTTTTTTTTTTATTATTATCTTACATTTCCTTCCCTTTTCTCACCGAGTTCTCGCAATCGCGGTATACACACATATCTGTACGTGTACACCCATACCGTGGCTTGTATACGTTAGTTATACCGATACCATCTCGGTTTCACTGATGCTGGGCGTTGTTGCTTTCGTGTGTAGCGGTTTTCGCGTTGTTCTCCGCCACGAGTGTGGCGTTTATGTAATTTCGAGTTCTAGCTGATACCTACGAGCTTGGAAAACGGGTTCTACGCTCTCAGAGATAATATATACGTGGTTGCGGGACTTTGCGGGCCTGGTGATTTTTGTTCTGAGTCTGATGCAACGCTGATTTTTTGATTTATCCTCGCTCGTGTTTTCCCAGTTTATTTATTCATTTCACGAGAAATGAAACGTAATGTTGATATAATACCAGTATACAATACTAAAAAGTTGGTTCCAGTAGTTAGCCCAAAGGAATAAAATAATGCATTCGGAGGGCCAATAGGATCAGTTGAGGAAATTTGATGCAAGAATATACTGTATATATATTCGTCATTTGTGGGATTTTTCTCCAATGAAAACTTCTTTGAAAATGTTTCTACGATTGGTGATGATGATTATAAGGTAACGATTATGTTTCTTGTTTACATTTTTTTCGTTAGAACATTGTCCTAACGAAAGTATGTTCTCGAAAAGTAATATCTTAGACCTACGTGTAAAGTTTGCAAATTTGTTCATTTGTTCTATGCAAAATTTGTGTAACCTTTAATCTTCATGATATTCTATCATAAATTTTATGGGGTGAAATTATTTGATTACGTGTTAAAGTGATATTTACGACTATTCCTCTTCACCAAAGAATCGAGCAAAAAAATGAAGCAATGCAAAATATGTTCAAGTATGCATTCAGTTAAAGGAGTAGCTCTTTCAAAATGTACTTTTATTGTGTTCTCAGTTGTTAGTCAAACCTTTCTCAGGACAAAATTGCTCCGAATAGCGTTACCCTGGTGATAAAGACCTAAAGCCGACTTGTAGTTCCAAATTTCATTGCATCCAAGTTCGCAGAAAAATCGAATGAGTACATAGATCTATTTCATGACTGAGGCAAAATAATTTTTTAACAGATTAAGTAAACGAAGACGTTAAAGATCATATATGTCATTTATCTAAAATATGTGTTTATACCGCAATTTTTTTTTTTTTTCAATACTACATGCAGTAAGGACACTAAGGACCATAGGTCAAGTTCAGGCTTTACCACTATACCCCCTCAACGTGCCACCAAAATTAGAAAACCATCCTCGTCTCGTAATACGGAAGCCAATCACGAAACCTCCAACCATCAATCCACACAGCACGGAAATAAATGTGCGCAGATATGTACCCGTATAACCAACCGTCTCACCACCCGACAATGAGGTTCCACGACGAGAGATCGCGTTGGCCTTACGTTTGCAACATCAATTATACGCGTATGTAGGATAAATTGGCAATCAATGTGTAAAATCCTTCCACACGACGAACTTGAATAACGGCTTCTATTCTGCCTGTCCTCATGGTGCGAGGGTCTTTCGCAACCTGCAATCACGAGTGTCTTGTTAACGAAGAGTCCTTGTGCAGGAGGGATTCTATAGTCCCGGGAAAATGCATGAGCTACTCGGAAAAGGATGCGAGGGGGGGGGTGGGGGGTTTATACGTATACACACGTGTGCCATTGCCAGTGTAGATTGAATGAGTCGTAAAGACCTCGCTGGAGAGCGCTACGGAGGAGGGATTTTTCTTCAACCGAGTCTCACTGGTTATCATTCGGTGAACTGACCAAGATATCAGTATTTTTTTTTTTTACCTTGCTGCAGGTGAACAAGAATACACTTGGTTCTCATTCAAATGTATTTTAAAAATAAATTGGTACCGTCGATTTCTATTGGATAGAAAAAATTTCCCCATCAGAGTTGATGTCGGTGATGTATGTACTTGTAATGCCACAAATAATACTTAGTATCGGAACATCCTGTTTGTCTCGTTTCAATGCGTAAAGTCGAATTATCCGAACAAAAACCTATTAGAGCTGGTTCAGTCCTGTCCAAAGTCAAAAATGTAACTCTACGAGTAATTCAAGAAACCGATGTACTTAGTTATGGGTTCAGAAAAGAACCGTAACATCGACACAATGTCTATAATACGTAAGGAGGTTTGGAGGAAAGTAAATGCTATTGTACGATATTAAGACTTATCTATCAAGTTTTAGCTCTTCATGTATAATGCAGATCAATCACTAGGAGCTACTGTAGTGCTCCACATCTCGCAGAGATACGATTTACCAGTAAACAGTCGTTACCTTGAATTTAACACGCTGCAATTGGCCGACTATCTAAATTCATCCCAATACATTTTTTCATTAAGTCAAGCACCTTGCAGTTTTCAAAACGTCAATCTATACTTGAAAAAAAAAGATTACTGTTGTATTCTTTTGTACTCATACGTTGAAAACTCACTGCGTCCTTTAAGAGCTGCTAAGAGGTCGTGTTCAAACGGCTTTTATCCTGCGATTTAAAAAACCTAATCCCTGAATTTTCGTGTGCCTGTTTCGACTTTTAATCGAGTACAGAACAGCCTTGATTATTTCTTAAAAAAAAAAAAAAAAAAAGTAACCGAACTAAATCGATCCTTTCTAAGATCCCATTGGCAGAGCCATCGACGCCAAAAAAAAATGCGCAAAGTGGAGCTAACGGACGTTGGAAGCGCGACCGGTCATCCGTAAAAACTTTTCACCGAGCTGTCAAACTGTACACCCAAAAGTACCAAAAATCGGGGGAAATACACACATACATTTGTAGTTATAGTGTATTATACCATTCGTTACGGTTTGCTGGACTGCCCGCATTTTATTGCTTTGCTGAGCACGGATGGATCAATCCCCGGCAAACTCTCCGTCTACGTGCAGACTGCACCACCCGTACATATATATATATCTTTGGCATCGTTAGCTCTTTCCAAAGAGACGATTCACTCGTTGGCTATACATTTATGCATTGCAAAAAAAAACCACTCCCTCGGTGAATCGAAATCTCTTCGTGGAAATCCTACGTCTTCGTTAATTGATACTCCTATGTTTTACGTTTTTTTTTTCCCCCCGATTCTCCACACACGTAACAGCCAATTGTCTAGTACCTAGTGGCACGGGTAATTTCCCGTTTATCTCGTGTCTGATATCTTCCAATCGGCCGCCCGTAACGTACGACTGTTGATAATATACGTTAGTCCGCTTCATCCGTTACACACATAATTCATAATGTACGCTGCTCGGCCGATCTTGGACGCGATCTCACTTTTTTTTTTTTTTTCTTTCCTGCAGTTGTAGCCACACGAAGGACAAAAGAATACAACACAGGTCTCTCGTCCCTTCACATCGTGCATTGTACACGTGATGGGTACGAAATAAACAGCTTTTGCAAAACATTTCTCACTCTGACGCGCGAAAATACACAATGCACTGCGACACAGAGCGCGTAATCTTAGAAGTGTCATGGTGAGAATCGGAATAATGTGAAATGCAGACGGTGACGAGAGGCCATGCGTTAAGTACATCCAACCGTTAGATGAACTACCAAGTGCTCGGTGGATTTGTATATATCCTTTTGTATTCAAAAAATTTTGAACTGCACTGACATGTACGTTCATTATTTAAGTATTTGGGTGTTAATCTTAATTAAAATGAAAAACATCATCCGCAAAGTAGTGCTTTGCATAAAAAAAGCTTAAGGAATGGATATAGGTGTGTTACGAAATGGAGTTCAAACAGGCTCTTGATGATGATTCACACTAGTCGTTAATAAAAAGACTAATGTATCGGTCATCCTGAGTAATGGCTTGAGTAACTAATTGAGCGCCCACAAACAAAAATTTTGAAAGTCTTTTGGAGGCTTTCAATGACATTCGAAGTGTTAAGTGAGACAAAGTTGCGAAAGATAATAGAAAGACTTTGGTCGTTAAGCCACTCTCAAGGTCTTTGGAGGATTCACGAAGTACTTGTGGATTCGTTTGATAATTTCTGACGATGGTATTCGATGCCTTTCGAGTTCAAGAACTGCAGAACACTTTTTGTGCTTGATTTATTCTAACAAGTATGGGACACAGTGTTGTCATAGTATTATTATTGTTACAGTAAGTATCTGTAAAAGAGTGGACTATTTTTTAAAAATTTTCGACAAGGCCTCAAAATTTCCATCGTGACAACTGCAAGGTGCACACGTCTGCACAATCAAGCACGAACTGACCAGGGCAGTAGTTACCCGAGTAGAGAATTTTTCCAGGTATTCCCACGATTGAATCCGATACGGATTCGCATGTACATAGCTGAACATGTTTGGATCGGACTTGGACGCAGTATTGTCCAATATGGATAAGGTTACTGAATTTGTGCGTAGTTGGCTCGAGCTCGTAGATGTTTTGTTTGCAGTAATACATTGAAAATAGATAGTAAATGTGATGCTGCTCGGAGAATGTGCAAATTAAATATTTTGAAAAGAAAACAAGATTATAAAGATGTAATAAATATAATTGTGAGATCAGTTGAAGAAGTGGAGGTGAGAGCGTTGGAATTTATTACGAAAATTTATGAAAAATCTATCAAAAACAACGGTACTGAAATTTTTTGGGAAAAATCTAAAAGTTTTTAAATCATCCGGATTCTAAATTTTTGGCTCATCCATCAAATATTAATCATGATCAATTTATGAAATGTAGTACAAATAAAACCAGAAATGGTATGTCGTCAGACGTATCGTAACATCTTCAATTATTGTTGTGATCTACCATGTTTCCTTGTAGTCTTGATAATGTATAAACTTGACCTTTTCACTTAAACGCAATGATAAGGTATTATCACTCGGATGCAAATACTACTTAGCTGCCTGGAGTCACATTGAAAGTAAATTCCTACTTAGATGGATAAGACGCAAACATCAAAGAGAGGTAAGATTTTGATAACTAAATGAGCGAGAAAGAAAATTGTTGATTGAAAATCACATAAGCTAGTGGATGCAGGTGAAAATAAGATGTAAAATGCTGAAGTAAGAAAATAAGATACCAGAATCCACGAAAATCGCCACTCTGGAGTAGTGAGGAGTAACAGTGGATAAGGAGGATCACAAAAACATAACAGAGGATCAAATAAAAAAAAGTCAGAGAAGAGATGGAGAAGAAAACGCGAAAAGTACCAGAAGAAGCAATGAGGTATAAAAAAATTTAAACGATGATTGGATCAAGATGCAGTCAGAGGAGTGAGGTAACGCCGAGCATAATCTCATTGGAACATATCTTATAAGAATTAATAAAGACGAACAAAAGGTCAGGTGTAAGGAGTGATCTAAACAAATGGAGACGAGAAAGAACAATGTGGTAATTTGAGGTGAGCAGTTTAGTTGAAGAAAGGTGAAAGCTAAAGTCGAAAGCCATTTAAAGAAAAATCTTGAAGTGAATGCATTTAAAAGTGGTGTCAGCAAAAAGTGGTGGGTAAAAAGAATATGGATGTGGTAAAGTGGTTGTCAAGAGGAGGGCACAATGATTCACGAAAGTATAGCAAACAAAATATTTTTAAAAACTTTCAGTGATGTCTTTTTTTTCAAATTATAACATTCTTCGAACATTTAATTTTGACTTGATATATGTATGGTAAATTCTCAAATATATATAATGGTCACTATGAAGTTAATTGGATAACATTAGTATCGTAAAAATTTAATTTTTTGTAATGAGCTTGGATACCCTAAATTTTGTAATCCTATGAACTATCTGATATCCAAGCAGCTGTTTTGTAAGTCATAAATACTATTAAAATTAACTTTTTTCGCGAGCATTTTTTGTGTTCCCTCAAAACATTTTTACTTTATTTTTCTTCCGCTCTTTAAAAAACGTTGATGTTTCTCTTGATTTTATATTAGTTAATGTCGATGCAATCATATTTGTCTCGAATTTTCATCATCAAATAATTTAAATTATCAATTTACAACGACTGTTTCCTTTTCTATGATGCTTTATGTAATATTATCTAGATTTTGGTGTAATACTTTATTTATACATAAAAAAATAACTTTAATGTTATTTTTAGGTGAATATTAAATTTAAAAAAAAAGCAGTCATACTTACTATTAAGTAAATTTTTGTCTCTAAGAAAAATTCACAAAGTTCTCAAATGCAATGCAAAATTATAGCTGAATCTATCAAAACTATATCCAAGTCTATTTGTAATAAACAAAGTACATTACTATTATGATGGTTGATATTTTTGTTTTGTTTAAGGGGGACCTAAAATTTCATCCACAAAATTAAGGTATACTTGCTACGATACTAAATTTTCCTACAAAACTTTCAAACTAAATTTATAACAAGAAATATTTTAAAATTTTGATAAATTCCAAAATATTGATAGATATACTAAAAACGTGACGTATTATGTAAAAATAAGTATATTTTTAAAAACAGCACAGTTGAATTATCTAATAAAATTAAAAATTGGACCATCCATATTAAGTAGAAACAAAAGAGTAAGGTAAGACGAGCCCACAGACTGCCATTCACATTAAGTAGAAACAAACGAGTAAGGTAAGACGCGCTAAAAAACTGAAGTAACCCTAACGTGATTCATATTTAATATCCATGATTTGTAATCATTTGTATAATGTGCTTACAATAAATTGCATCGCTATGGCTATTAACGATAAAAGTATCAATGTAAAATAAAGTGCTTTCGGTTGACCTTCATATAGGTCAAAAATCAAATGCAAAATGTCATCTGTAACGCCATTGACGACGGAAAAGCCAATTAAATGAAAGCTTTTAACAATTTGCGTTAGCAGAAAAACTAGAACTTTGTTGAATTATTTCACAAGTGCATGTTAATTATTGTTCTGCATATGTCAACAGAGTTTTAATTGGTGAGTAGAGGCTTAAAGGTGCCAGCGCATTTTTACAACGTTATAACTTACATCATTTATTGAGGATGCGATTTCGCGACCTGCAGTAAAACCCGTCGCGGTTGTTTGGCATCAAAAAAATTCGCCACAACGTTTTATTGACGCCATCCGATTTTTACAATGATATGGAATTCAATATTAAAAAAAAAAAAAAAAAAAAAAAAAAAATTATAAGAGTGCAAGTTTTGGCACAAGTTTGCTACGTTTCATATATTTTATAGTTCACGTTTTAATCGTCCGAATAGCGTCATTGCCCACAGGACGAAGGACTCAGTATTTCCCGTAATGGCAAAAAACTTTTTCCCCAGTTAGCCCGTAAAATACACGCTTACGGTATTTCTTCCTATCCAGCAAGTACTTCCCAGTTCGAAAGTTTTAATGAAAGAATTTCCTCAACTTTTCGAGGGACACAAGTATATGTAATGATTTTCTTTGTCCCTCTGTTACGTTAGCCTTCTCATTCTTATTCCTCGCTTACATGCAACAGTGGTGTAAGTAAACAAAGAAATTTTCACGAAAAATTATCCTTTCAGGCAAAAAAAAACCTTATAGATGCAAAATGGCAAAAAAAATCCCCACAGTAGATTGAAAAGCCCGTGGAACTGGAGATTCCAATCGAGAAAAGAGCAGGTGAAAATTTAATCGTCGCGTCGACCGGAGTCTTGCCGAGACCGTGCACAGGAACAAGTCGTACAAAACAGATATGGACACGCGCACCGGAGTATACAATGGCTGACCCATTTTCCCTTTCATTCGCCCCTATTTTTTGTTTGTTTTTCCCCTCGTACGCATCACATTTCATCCCACGCGTCTATTCTTGGTCTCTTCGCGTGTCTGCAGTGCGAAAGAAAATAATGCAGCCGAAAAAAAAAAAATAAAAAAATTGCACTCTCGCGTGCCTGTACACGGTGAGTGAGCGAGAGGGGCCAGAAACGCGAGAGTCGAGCACACGTGGTCAGTTAGCGCCTTTGGCCCCTTGTTTTCCTTGGGAGCGCGAGTTCCGCTTTTGGACGGGTTGCACTCACCACGGACTGCACTAAGCCGGGCCTTTTTTACGTTCACTTCCGAGAGTGAAAATTCACAGGCTGCACCTTTCGAGGCCAGTCGACTTTTTTTCAAGAGCCATTAGACGGCGCCTCGAAGTGAGGGGGGGCTTTCTCGCGTTTCTATACGTGCATGCGACGCGCGCGTGATAAGGTACACGCGGAAATCCTCGAAAAATCGCGAGGTGGATGGTACCGAGGGTAGAGAAACCGATCATTTTCACGGAAACATCGTTTACGAAATGGCACTGCATTTTGGTTTGATTCCATAACGATTCTATTTCGATTTCGGAGTCGTTTAAAATTAACTATGTATAAAAAGTACAAAGGTAAAAGACACGAAAAAAACAACTAGTTAAAATATCGGTATTTTTTTTTAGCATTGACCAGTATAAAAATAAAAGTGAAATCTTCAAAATTAAATCTACGATATCTCCAGTTGCGTTAATTATAGTCATTTTATTGTCCATTTCGAAAACCAAACTCACTGATTTCTCTTTTCACCAATACAACTCGAAGCATTGATTCGCTCGCGACAAATTTTCATTGCATTTTGTACGGTTTTTGATATTATTCTGCTAGATCGTAATGATTTCAGTTGATTCAAGATTTTTTCCAGACGGATTTCAGTGAAAAAAGGTCCAAACAACTTCATACCCTAAATGGCCCTTTCGAGAGAAAAAAAGCCAGCCAACGATTACCTACTGGACAAAATAAAATCTTGATTTCGAGGTTTAATTTTTTTTTAGAGATTTCAACGTATAGGCGTACGCACACGTTTCAGTTTGTAGGGAAATTTCGACTCGCCTGATTGGGCTCCGTATCCATGCCTCTCTACAGGCGTGAGCGCACGAGAAAGTCTTGCTCTGGCACGGATCACTGCATCTGTTTTGACGTCACGGTGTTTTACGTGGCCCCTCCTCGACATGTAGGTTTATTATTCCGCTGATACACTTTTCAAGGAGTTAAAGAGGAAAAATGGGCAGGGGGATCGGTAGAACCATCAAAAACAACAACTGCTCACCACCGAGATAACGAATTGGGCTCTAAGAAAGCGAGGTCTTTTTTAACGTTTTACTATTTAGATGTTTGGAAGATTTTTACAAAGTTGTTGAACCAAGGGTTTTTTTGGCTAAATGTTTCGTGTTCGATAATAATACACTAATGATATGAAGTACAAAAAAAACTTCCCTCTAATCATTTACCACATATAATAAATAGTGTAGAGCTGTGCTTAAATAATTATTTGAAAATCTGCGGTCTTGATAAAAAGTTTTTGTATAGTTAGCTAGACAATAGGTCAGTGGTTCGAGAATTACGGGGTGGTTTCGCATCGATTATGGGCGCCGTCGATAATATGCTGTACATTAAAGTATCGTAAGACAACTTTTATTACAATTGATCACACGAATGAAAATAAAAATCATGAGAGTAAATATGGCGAAAAAATATTGAAAGAAAAATCCAAAATGATTATACATTGTTTGAAGATTTAACCACGTTTAAGTTGGGCCAGACTAAATATGAAAGCCTCTTTTAGAAAATGCCTTGATTTTCACCTACACAATTAATGGTAACTCTACGTTTTTGTTTGATAATCCGTATAAATACAACCAAGAGCCACGAAGATAAAAACAAAATTCGTCATTTTATTTTGTCCAAAAACATGATAAAACCACGACCACTTCAGAAATAACGTAAAAGTCACTTGTCTGACAACTTCTTGGAGGAAAAAATGCTTACTTTTAACTCTGTGGGTCACTGAACTTACCATAAAAAAAAAAAAAAAAAAAAAAAAAAAAAAAAAAAAAAAAAAAAAAAAAAAAAAAAAAAAAAAAAAAAAAAAAAAAAAAAAAAAAATCAAATCCTACGTCCATTGTGTTTCATTATGCAGGTTCGCAGCGAGGAGAAAGCCACCAAGAACGGAGAGTCAGCGATCATTTACCGGCTCGCAATAACGCGCGCGTGTCGCAACCTATACACGTATACCTTTGCGTACACACTCGTATACATATATACAACACAATAGTATCCGAGGCATCGAAGATGCCTTTTCGTTTGCACCTGCACGTGTACATACAGAATGGTGCGATCGTATGCGATGACTCGGTGACGTACGATATACATATATTAGCACTATAGCTTTGTGTTTTTTCTCTTCCCCCTCGATCACCCGTCCCCGTCATCATCGCGCGAGTCTGTATTGTACTCTCGCGCATATTTATAAATTACTCTCCCGTACCTATTCACGCTCGCTCGACTGATGTCTTGTGTATATTATATATTATGTCACACGTATATATATATATATACTCACGTTATGGGTTTGCGCGTAATTTTCGCGGTCTCGCGGCCTTTTAACGCGAGATTGCTCGTCCCGCGTGGACAGTTGATGATCCGTCCGAGACGAAGAAATATACGGCTCGCGTCACTCGAACGCGCTGTTTCACAATCTTGGGGCTATACACGTGTGCACTGCTTCATGCGGGATATATTTCTATTGCTGTTGTCATACGCGTCTACTATAGGTATAAATGGGCCTCGTTGATTTACGGAGTCTGTAGCCGCGTGTAACGAAACGACGCTTGGATGTGTATGTATACTTTTGTACTGTGAAAGTTCATCCGTACCATTGCGTTATACTTACTTACTCGTCTTTATAAAATTTATAATAGCTCAGCCGTAGTGGGCTTTATTGTTGGATAAAATTATCACGACACTCGACTGAATTGGCAAATAATGACGTTTTAATGATCTTGCACCCTCGTAATATTGTGAAAAGTACAACAAAAGTGCGCGCAATTGAATCGTGATTTCAGACGACACTCGATATCATAACTAGTTTTGCCATTACTGATGCAGATCGTTGTATGGAAACTGATGGATTAATGCGTGTGCATCGCGATCTGAAGGTATATATATATATCTTGCTCTTATCATGCACGCAACGGTCCCCTTGATTATGTTTATTACCTATTATGCGTATGAAATTTGTTGCTGGCGTGCATGGAGTAAACACGCAATTACAAGCTTATCATTTGTAAGGTAAGTGTGTACGTGCACCTGCGCAAATTGGATTCGAGAAAGATTCATCAGAGCCGTGGTGGTGTGTATAGCTTATGAGGCCACTTGTTATACTACACATGAGAATTCGCGCACAACGTGCAAGTTGTTGCGTTCAACTTCCCTGGATTAAACTTTTTTTTTTTTTTTTTTCAGTTTTATTTAATGACAACCCGTACCATTGCCTCCGTGATGCTAGCCGTAGATGAATTCATATGCCGTTGTGTTTCACGTCAAGATTATTTAAAATTACCTATAGTCTTTTTATACAATGACGATTATTGAAAATAAAAATCGAAAAGACTTGAAAGATGAAATTATTTATGTTGAGTCTGCGCACTTTGGACTCTCGATGAGAATTACGAAGTTACTTCAAGACTTTGTAAAGACTTCAAAAATTTGCGACATCTTTCAAAGTCGTAAATATTCGGAGGCGGGTTTGGTGCCTTTTTTTAAAGATTTTTTTCGTATTTTCCAAAGATTAAAAGTTGTTGGATCACATCAACTGGTGTGTGACGATTGTGTATCCCGTATTCAACCTTCGCCCACTTTGTAATAAAAATTAATTAAATTGAAAAAGCAATAGAGTTTCCAAAGTGTTTTAGTTCTTCAGGTAGTATGAAGCGAATATCAAAACAAGAAAAGCAGTGTACACGTTTGGTTCGTGAAATTATAAAAAAAAGCGCTTCCAACACTACACTGTGTATTAATACCATGTAAAACCCGCTTCGAGCTCAAACAGTACACCTTGACGGCGCCTACGGCAAGTAATTACAGTCTGAGAAGAAAAGACGCCCAAGGAGCGTGACCCAGCCGCAGAGCATCTCGTTACCCGTGTCCCTATTACACCCTGCCTTCGATCCATCGGTCCATTAAAAAATGGGGGAAAAAGGCCCTCTCAGACTCAGAAATCGAGAACAAAAGGACGTTACGAAGCGATGTCTTCTCGAAAGAATTATCAAAACGCCGAAGTAGATACGTACATACCTCAGGACGCCCCCTGATCGCGAAATCATACAAATCATGCAGCGGCACGTAAAATCGTCCGATCTGTGTACATATACATGCAGAAGCCGATCGTGACTATCGCATCAACGAGTGGTACGGTGTGGTGGACGAATAATGCCAAGGGTAGGACATTTCGCGATCTCGGGATGCCACGAAGAGGAGAAAAAGAGGAAGGTGCGTGACTTACGTGAAATAAATTTTAATGAATTGTTGGATACCTCATGAAGTCATGAAGCAAACAGTCACGAGAGAGTCTGTTTGGCAGTTACGGGAGTTTGAGTCAAGCTTGATACAAGTTTGTTGAACAACGGCTCCGTACTTTTGTCAAAACGTTGAAATTAATGAAGCTAAAACTAGACCAGCTATCCTTCCTCATTTAGCACAATAAAAGCGTAACTGTCTAAATATTAAGAGTTTGTTATTTGATGGTACTGCAGCTGCAATTTGTCAGCTAGTTTCAGCTTCATTCGACATACTAGCTTAGAAAAATCTTTTACAATCATTGAAATAGAAATTTCGCTTGATGTTGTAAAAATGGAGCGATTGTTGTCTTTGGAAAAAGTAAATCGAAAATTATTTTTCAAAGTCAAAGTGATGAATCAATCATGTTATACATTAGAAGTAAAGTCTCTTTTTATTTTATACTAAACGCTTGATTTTCAAAAAAAAAAAAAAAAACGTACACAGCAATAAACTTATTACCATTGGTAAAAAATAACTTCTCATCCGTAAATTCATTTTTCCACAATTGCTAAAAACCGTGGATTTAAGATTACATAAAAATAGTAGGAACGTTGACGTTGTGCCGGTTCCTCAACTCTTAGCATCGAAAAAAAAGAAAGAAAAGAAAAAAAAAATAAATAAAAAAATAAGCAGATCCATATACGATCAACGCAGTTTCGACTCGAGCGTTTCTTCCTTCGAAAATTACGCTCTTCAGGCACACTCGCGTGCAACGGGTCCGGAGAAAAAGTTTACGTAACCTCGAGAAGAAAGTTGGCCGTCGAGAGTTTCGGTATCGCTTTCCAAGCTGAGTTTATCACCGGCAACAATTTGTCAGGCCGCTCGATGGAAGATTGACACCCGTGAAGGCTAAAACACACGCGACGGAGGTAAGAAAAAAGCACAGCGCGGCGTGCACAGAAAGCAAAAAATCGAGGAGTAGGCTATAGAGGGAAAAGTCGAGGATTATAGATAGGAGGTCCGCAGGGACGTCAAAAGCGAGGAAAAAAAGGGAGATACAATCACGAATATACTCCCTTACACATATACACACTGCAGAGGGAGGGATAATTGCTCGATATTGCTTCGTGAGGACTTTTTGTCCGAAGAGCAGGGTACCACTTTTTCCCTGCTCGTTAATATCCGACTGGCGAAAGTAATTAGTCACGTAACCTGAGGTGGCTGCTAAGACACTATTTTTCTTGTCCTGTTTCGTTCGATCTTTGGAGAGAAATTTCTTCGGAATATTTATTTAGTATTGTGTGTGTGTCTGTGCGGTTTTTATAAATATATACTGAATACGATAAATGGACAAAAGATATGTGTAGTCGGGACCGCAAGCTTAAATCACAATAATAATTGTCCACGCAAAAAATGGCCTAATAATATTGGTTCTGCTGAATATTTGCTTAAGATTATGTAATTTTCGTTGATTTATCTATTAAAAAAGAAAAAAAAAACTGTCTCTAATCCAGCTATACTTGAAATGCATTTGCAATGGCTACAGTGTTTTTTACTAGAACAATTTTATTGTCGTGATCAAAATCTATTGTGATACAATTTGCCACACGGATTGTATACACATTAAAAAAAACAAAAAAGTTTTTTTTTGTTTGTATTTGAAAATATCCTCAAACGATTCCGGAAACCTGTTCTCCGTTTCATCATCTGAACACCGTGTAATCACCACTCGCGCATGTCCTTCCTTTTCTCAGCATCATAATGTAACGTCAGCTAATATGAGTACTGTACAAAATAGAGTAATGATGCTTTGCTCTACTAGGAAGAAGAAACACCGTACTTTTCCTTCGATGTGTTTTATTACTCGTGCAGTTTCGTCATTTTTTCATGGTAAAAAAAAAAAAACTTTACCAATACGTTGGAGTGAAAAAATTGGAAGGTGAAAACTACTTCTATCCCGGACATGGAAGCAGACTTTATTGATTTTTCAGCTTCTGACGCTTTTATTCTATTCACTTACTCCTTGTACTACTAGAAAGGAAATAACAGATGGACATCAACAAAATTCATTCATGCCCATACCAGTAATAAAATATTTAAAACATTGCATAACTTTTAGAGTAATAAACCGTTGGATAAATCAATTATCAAAAGAATCAGATGACATCCTTCAATGTTTTGAATTAAATGTTGGGGGATGTTCGAGCCACAATCACCCCTACTAAGAGTGGAGGTATCTACGGTATTGTATGAAATAAAAAAAAAAATTGATTTTTTGAATAGTTGATTTGTGCACCACAGTTTTACAAAACACGATATTATTGCGACTTTCAAAGTAAACACATCCAATCATTCAAAACAGTAGACAGCATTGATTGTACAACCAATGCCCAAAAAGAATTTTTTTTGTTTTTTTTTTCTTTCTTACCCACACCACCTGACCCAATGGTGCACAACGAGGTATCCCCAACCCCAAGCGAATATTCTCAGACGTCAAGATCCATTGCGACACGCGCAATTCCCAGCAAGATGAGTAAAAACACGCTCGTGGCAAACACAAATTGAAGCGCTTTGCGTAATAATGCAATCATTGCGGGGGGGGGGGGGGGGAAGAGCCTACAGTCAAAAATGCAAACTCGCGAGTCCAACCAGCGGTGGAGTACAGCGAGACGACGACGACAACGTACTCATTTCGCTTGGGCAATTTGACTCGCAAACGGCCGTCAAAAAACAATGTTTTTCCGGTCGTCCGGCACCACGAGGCGAAAAGGCCCGCGAACCGAGCGAGGAGTCAACAAACTCATCAGCGCGAAATCTCAATTACACGTCGTGTCGATTGCGAGAAAAGAAGACGATGATTGCGCACGGCCTTCATTACACGCCGTTAGTTGGCTCGCGAATCTGACACTTTGATGCGCGTGTGCACACACAGAGTTTCGAAAATTCGTTCAAGCGAGTCAATTGCTAATTGTTTTTTTCTTTTTTTTTTTTTTTTTTTTTCAAATTACTTAATTAGATTCGCGGCTCTTGTGAAAGGCGCGTGACGTTCGCCAGGGACAATTTACGGCATTGTGAATGTGAGAAAAGGCGGCACGACGTTGATTGTTGTTAAACTCCGTATTACGGGCTCGCACACGCGTGTGTTGTAAGAATAATAATTGTCGTTGTTATTGTGCGGTTTTACGAGTGTGGGTGCTTGCCTACTGTAAAAGCGAAATGGTTGTTTGTTGGATTTTTTTTTTTTTTTTAATTATTCATTTTGCGATGGACATAGAGAAGCTTGGCATTTTCAAAAGACCACACTTATGTTGGACGTTGTTGTCATTAACTGTCATTATTGTCATGGGAATTGTTTTGTTTATTATTGTTTTTTATTATTTATTTGAGCATGAAACCTTACCACGTGTTTTTAACACGTGTCACATACGAAGAATAAAAACGTTTTGCTGAATAAATTCGAAAAAAGAAAAAAAAAATCTTATGTACAAGGTGGATGAAGTCAATGCACGTAGTTGAATAAAAAAATAAACAGGTTTTTACGCGTCTTTTAAACGATATTTTAATTTGAAAATAACTTGTTTGGATTTCGTAAGATTTTTAATCAAATTCTGAATTAAAAATTACCAGCAGTTGTAAGAAAAATAAATGATTACCTGTTGAATAAGACATATTGAGACTAGTGGAACCAAATATACCTCAAAGAACAAAAGCAACAGTTGCGTTTTATTCATATGATCAAATTTTTCATTGTAGATCGATCATAACAGTTCTCTGGATCATACATATACGCGCTGTATAGGTTGTGCGTGACCACGTCAAAGTGATGTATATAACTCATGTATATCCTAGGCATGTTTCAACTTATACTGAAATTTTAGAGAATATATACATCGTAGTTAACTTTGTAATGGATCATTATATAACTAGTTTGAGAATGTGTTGCTTGAGATTTTTTTCGGCATGTTTTAGGAATGTTGAAAAAAATCTCGATTTATTTGCCGTTAAAATAAAGTCATGTGATTAATTGAGATTGTACAAACGATCTTTTTATGCACGAAAGAGTTGAAAAATAGGATGTTTATTTGAGTTTATCTCAACTGGTTAATGGCCAAATCTGTTCAAGAAAATTCGGGAGCTGTGAAAGCTGTAAAAAAAAGTTAGGGACCAAAGATGAAAAAAAAAAAAAAAAGTAACTGGAGCTCAATCAACGCCTTTAATCAAGCGATCCGTGGCCACGTATAATTGCACGAAGCGCACAGTGTATCATGAAATGCCATTACGGACATGTATATGCTGTAGCTGTGTGGTCGTGATTTCTCCGGGTACTTTCATCCCAAAGAGCAAACAGTGTACACAAGAGGACCGGTCAAACGTAATAATTGATGATTACTATTTGTATGTATGTATGACAAGGTGTTTCTCAGTAATTAAATTTTCGATGCTCTTTCGTTGAACTTCACATAATCAAAATGGAAAAGTGTCTGTGAATTCTCGTTTTGTCGACGATTTTAACGCGTATCTCTGGTGGTATGATTACCGATTTGATTATTATTATACGGCATCGATTTTACGCGGGAGTGCTCTTTACTTTGAATTTAATAATGGAATTATTTGACGATTTTTAATGATAACTATAGTTTGTGCGATCTCGAAATCAAAGGTACAATAATGTAAAATATAATCAGACTTGGCCGTGATTATTTTACGCATTATTAAACATTTTATAATTAAATCTTTTTTCAAATAATACTGTATTTTGTTTAGTAAAATTTTTTTTTTTTTTTCTTTTTTTATATCATGCCAATGAATGCAATACTTAAAAAAAATTGTTTAATGTTTTAATTTTTTTTTTTTTTTTTTTTTNGAAGAGATCGAGGGACCAGTCGGTCGTTAGTCGGCAGTCGGACTCGCGTCGGTCCAGCGGCACTTTCGCAGCTGACGTCTCTTATTGGTGCACTGGGCAATCGAGTTGTTACTGTTGAACGAGTGATACACTTACGTGATATTATAGTCCTCTGCAAAACAGGGAGATCGGTAGTGCCGTTACCGATCTCGTCGTTTCACGCTACACCTTTCATCGGACACCGATTACTGTTGCGAGATCGGGCTTCTGGGAAGCCAGGATCGGCGGATCGAAAAAGCGCACGCGAGTGAAATTCAAGACGATAGCGTAAGAAAAAAAAAAAAAAAAAAATTAAACCAGGACTTGCGCGCTGAATGGTTAAAAATGCACTCGCCTTAATCTGCAAATTACGTTTTAATAAGGATCCTCATAATATAATTCGTTGTTGGACTTTGATGTAAACCCACGAACTCACGGAGCCGGCGCACAAAATCACTGGAATTCAATAATGGAGATGAAGACAAAATGTGAAGAGAAATAAAAAAAAAAAAAAAAAAAATTAAACCAGGACTTGCGCGCTGAATGGTTAAAAATGCACTCGCCTTAATCTGCAAATTACGTTTTAATAAGGATCCTCATAATATAATTCGTTGTTGGACTTTGATCATTTATATTTTTTTTAGCACACTTACTTTAACAGGAGTCGAGGATAAATAAAATTTATGTACTTGAACAATTACACCCATTAGTGGTAAATCATATTAAATAAAACTTAAGCATTCAATTATTTAATTTTGTGCGCGTATCCAAAAATCCACTATTCTTATGAATCTTTGTTTTAAACAAAAATTGATTGTCACTTCAACATACGAGATACTCTTTGTTTTATGCGAATTCATAGTGTAATTAAATGAATTATACCAAATTATCAATTTTCTTGTATTAAAGTAATTACAAACTATAAATAATTTTAAAAAGTATAAATGCAACATAGTAGTCATAAATATGCGAGCTATAAGTTAATATTCTACAAACACTTTCAAAAAATTAATTAAATTAAATGCAACTCATCATGGACTCTTAAAAGTTTATAACAATCTACGTATAAAACGTAATAATTTAAAATTTTAAAATGCAAAATGTACATAAATTTGTTTTTAAACTACGTCCAACTCCTTGTTCGCGAAAAATACACAAAATAAATGTAATCTTCACACTATAACTTTGTACATAAAAAATCTGTTGGAAACTACCGAACAGTAAATATCGATATTTTACGCTAAGTTTGAATGTTTCAAAAATTTACCCAAAAACTGTATAAATGTTTGTAATCTATAAAAATTTAATAAAAAAAAAAAGAAAAAAATGGTATCTTACAGTATATTATTTCTATGTTAAAACTCGTCCAAATTCTAAATAATCATTATTAAACCAACAGACACGTTGATATAGTATAGCATATTGTAAAAATGTTGCATCCCAAAAAAGCCCATAGATCTCAGACTTTACACTGCCGAAATGCACGAATGAGTAAAAAAAACAGTTCATATTCACCCATCTGTAAGGGAAAACTCTACAAAAAGGGACGTTTTTTTCCTTGTCTCTCACTCGCTTACTTTTACCTCTCGAATTGCACCTCAAAAACTGTCTTCACTCCCGTTGCAACTTTTTCATTACCTACACACTTTCCCCGTATTCCCCGGATCATTGGCCCTGTCGGAACCATACGGCGCACCGTAGTAACGTTCACCAACCACAACAAGGACATGATACCATTTGCGTGCCACCACTATTTATCATCATTTGGTTTTTTTTTTTTTACTCCAGAGAGAAAAATAACTAAAAAATACGAAAAAAAAAACAAAAAAGAAAAAAAAAAGAAAAATCCAAAATGGTAAAACAAACAAAAATAAAAACACTCACGGGCAGCAAAAGTGAGGCCGAAAAGCGCGAGTGCCGCGAAATTTCGCAGAGAGCAGCAGTAGCGGCAGCGAGCCGGTGAAGGAGGTGATCGCGTCATCGTGTCTTCTCGCTTACTGTCACCGCATTACCTCTCGGCCGACCTGAGATACTCTTGCGAGGGTAGTGGGGGAGGGGGTGGGGCCCATTGCGCACTTTTAGTCCCACCAGCAGCCAGCAACAACAGATGCAAGAGAAGGGGCCTTTAGGCTCCCCCACGCCTTTGTGTCTCTCTTTCTTTTTTCACCTCGTAGAGATTTTTCGTTTGGCTGTCTAGATACCGCCTGTGCATGTGTACTTGCTTTCACGCTCTCATTTTCTGCAAACAGGACCTGCAGCGTGTGCACCGATTAGTGCAACTTGTGTACGTTCGAATGAAATCAAACATTCGGGCTGGATTGAAAAGACGCATCAGTGACTAAATAAGTAACCCAATCCTGGATAAAAAAACGTTTTTTTCTGTTTTAAATGGTCCAAGAGTCGTTCCAAATGATACCACTTGGTTTTTTTTTTTTTTTTTTTTTCACGTCTTTAGAATAGTTTTTTATCTCTATAATAGAACAGAAAAAGTATGAAAATCCTTTTTCCATCCAGAATCGAGATGAATTTCTCAAGGCTTTTTTTATTCAAGCAAGAGGTAGCCAGAACTTACCTGATAAACTGGAAAATACGAGTGGCGTTTCAGAAAGTTGCACGTGAGACGTAACTAAGCGTCTCTTCGTGAATTTCGCAAAACCCACATTGGACGAAAATACGTTTGAAAGCTATAGTATTCACAAAATGTACGTAGACTTGGTTACGGATGTTTTTTCTAATTTTTTCGTAACATTAGTTTTGTTAAAAATTTGCTGTAGTGTTTGGAAAAAAAAAAAGAAATTGTTTAATCACTTCTTATGATCTGGTACTTGACAAAATTTTCTTCTGTGAAAACAATCCGTTAAATTTTTTAAGAAAAAACAATTCAGACAAAAAAATAGCCAAAGTAATTGGAAAAACATGTAATTGCAACAATCTTCGACATGGTGTAACAAAAAAATTATCTCATTTCATTGTAAATAGTAATGGATAAAAAAAAATTTGTCCATAAAAAACAATGAACTTTATTACGGGAACAAATTTTTTGGTAAGTGTTTGAGAATTCATAAAATAATCGCACAAGCCTGCTGTTAGACTGTTAACATGCGTATTTGCATCGACTACTGTTTTTCACGTCCATAGTGATAACTTTTATTTGTGAGATACATCAAGAGTATACCCGTACATGATATCGATAGCGGAAAAAAATGAACATCTCGTTTATTGCGAATAATTTGCTCGTATTCATGTTATACCTCATGCAGAAAATATACGCAAGGAAGCTCATTCGTACTTTGGTACTGAAACAAGTAGTTCACCGCTGCATAAACGAAATTTCTCACGCGCGTTCATTCACCTCGCAAATACTTACGGAGAGAAGGACGAATTCTTCACGCCTTGTTTCTCGAAACGAGGTGGCGAACGACTTTATCCCATCGACCTCCCGTTGCGTTGTTGGAAAAGTTGTTCACTCAGCCCATTAGAGATGCTTCAGCAAAAATGTGATTGCGATGTTGTTGTTTTTTTTCAAAAGTGTATACATGTGTGTTTTCGGCATGTATCCACACACACGTGCGTTGGTTGTGCAAATTTTACACTGCACCCATGTACATACGACCATTTAATCATACTTTGTACGGCCTTTTTTTTTAACTCTGTAGGAGATGTTGCTCAAAAAACTCTGTAGCTCAAGAATACAGTTTGTGAATAAAAGTAAATGAAACGTGACATAGTCATTTTGATATCTTTCTAGGCTTTTCATTGACTTTAACGCTGGTGTTGGAGATTAATTTTGTATATATATTCTACAAACACTTTCAAAAAATTAATTAAATTAAATGCAACTCATCATGGACTCTTAAAAGTTTATAACAATCTACGTATAAAACGTAATAATTTAAAATTTTAAAATGCAAAATGTACATAAATTTGTTTTTAAACTACGTCCAACTCCTTGTTCGCGAAAAATACACAAAATAAATGTAATCTTCACACTATAACTTTGTACATAAAAAATCTGTTGGAAACTACCGAACAGTAAATATCGATATTTTACGCTAAGTTTGAATGTTTCAAAAATTTACCCAAAAACTGTATAAATGTTTGTAATCTATAAAAATTTAATAAAAAAAAAA
>NW_019379577.1:2768236-2788312 GCF_000648655.2 Copidosoma floridanum | reverse complement strand
TCCTGCTTGAACTCACGAAAAGTAAATTTATGTTATTTTATATTGATTATTTACGTGGACTCAAAGTACTTAGATAGTAGTTACAAAATAAAACTTTTAGTAAATTATCAAATTCACTGCAACTATTAAAATTATGATGATTCTTTCTATTTAAGGCTAATAAAATTATAAATATGTGTCAAGTACAAGTAACATACATGTTAAAATATGAAGTGAAATTGGTAGTCAAGTTAAGGAAAAGATCTTGTTTGTATGTTAAAACATTTTAGTTACTTTTTTTTAAATTATTTTTTTAACAAATCAATTGTTACAATTAAAAAAACTTAAATTGCATTCATTTAAAAACAAGAAAAATGAGCTAAAGCATCTTCATTATACGAGTTCAAAAACATGTGAACTTTATCCATACCTTGGATGTATACTATCTGGTCAAACGGATAAGATAATAACTGACTTATAGGTATATCAGTCTTATTATAAGTTACAAAATTCACCAAGTATCGTTTGTTTAACTTTTCCAAACGTTTGTATTTTGAACTGATTTTTGCATTATGGAAATTTTTAAAGATTTTCGATTAAAATTTTATTGTAAATCATAAGATAAAACTTACCTGAGGGCGCTCACGTCATTTAGAACAATCAGGGCACGCAAAAAATTGATTGCACGTAAATTAAGGCAATTCACACATACGATGTAGCAATATAAGTTTCGAGCAGCTTCACTTTTTAAAACAAATTCCACCGAACTATCCTCCAATTGAAAATGAATTCCTGACATTTTCACTCTTACATGCATGTTTTTATCGCACGGTTGAAAATTATTTTTGACAATTGCTTCTGACAAATCTTTGTTTACTTCAGCAATGTGCTTAGAAAAATATTTGCAACTACTAAGCGACGAATTTAGTTGTAAGCAAGTATTTATCAATGCGGTTAGTATACTTTTTTTATCTTTTACTTGAGACATCGAAAACATTTTGTCGCATTAACTTGAATTGTATTTTATGGCCAAAGAGTATATTATAAAATTAATTCTTATGTCCCTGCCCAACACCTATGCAATTCAAGCACTTAATAATCTGCACCTTCAATGTCTTGAAATTACACCACAAGTTAATAATACTTCAAACAATAAATTTGAATTAACTGAGAGAAATGTTAATATTTTCCTTTAAAGATTCAATGCAATCGGTTTAAGTTTTAGCACCTAACTTAGGCTCCTGTCGACTGTTGCATTCGTTGACAAAGTCATACCTTTATATACCTGAAAATTGTGACAACGTTTTACAATCCTCAAGGGCTAAGTATGTACTATAGAAAAACTTAGAATGAAGTCTGGTGAATGTGAGTATGAGTTAACGATATTTTAATCACAATCGTCATGTTGGACGGCGATAATTGCTTATGTGGCGCAGTAGATTCATATCTTTGTCATTCGAACACTTTCAAATTGGTGACTCATTTCAACTGAAAATTAGTGATAGTACTTTCTCTATGAGTAAATTGTTCTCTTGAAAACATTACAATTTTCGATAGCCTGCGAGATAATGGGTATTTACTTCGGTTACCGTATTTACTTGAGTACATTAAAAATTTTTCTTGTTAAAGTTATAAAACATTTAACTTTGATAGCGACAGTACTTTTATGTACAATAAGAAATTTTGTAGAGTCCGGATTTTTTCTTTCCGAACTTTACTTTTTAAGATTCATCTGAGACCCTAAAGATGCACTGATCAAATAATCCTGCTCTGGAAGACCACTGTGTCATTTTATTTACAATTGAATAAAAATAAATGAAAACTTTCGATTTTTATAAAATACTCCTATTTTTATTTGGGTATAGAAGCAAAATCCTTGATGCATTAAAATTGGCAATTTTTACTGATTTTCATAATCTTTATGAAATTTTTTTTGTTGTATAAATGCATGGATCGTGCACGAGAGATATCATTTTAATGTTAATAACTGTACTATTCAGAAAAATTGTATGTCTTCAGCGATAATGGACATACATTGTCAGTTATCAGTGGTTTCATCATTGTCACCTCAGGCAGACGCAGAAAAGTCACATTGTGGAATAAAAGGTGGAACCGCCACTCGGCCCAGCTGATTTCACTACGAAATTGTTGATGGACTCGTCAGCGAGACGTATGTCCCAGCTCCTAGTTGGGAGGTAATCTATAATTCATCTTTAAACTTCTTTACATATACTAATCGACACAAATGACGGATGTTTGCGGAAAAGCTGAAGGAAACGGCTTAACGTCTAACACATGGCTGGCAAAGGACGAAATAGTATTACACAGAGTCCCCATCACAATGTAAAGGCAGTTAAAAAAAATCGGTAAAACGCTCGATCTTTTCATAAATATGATCCCACTGGTTAGCCTGTAAATTGAAAAAAAAAAAAAAAAAAACAATACGTAATACAGGGCAACACGCGAAACAACACACCATGTGAAAACCACATATCCGCAAAACATCAGAGATATCAAAAAACATGTTACATAGAAGAGAGTAGAGGTGAGGGGGTGGGGCATAAAATATTTTTAATATGCACTGACGAGCCAGAGGGTTGGAAACGCATACCATTGAAGTTGGAGAAGCGATAACGCTTCCGTCGTTTGGACCAAGGGGCAAAAGTTTCGTGGCCTCATTGTTCCCCGGTAACCCCAACCCCTACATCCGTGGGTAGTTGAAACGCATTGTCGACGGGATTACAAAGCAAGCATACGTGGATGGAACTTGTCACTCAGCGTTTTCTACCTCGTCTTTGTTGTACACGGGTTGTGCAAATAATCAGGTGGCAGAGAGAGATTCAACTTCATCGAGGCGTTTTTTGCTTTTTATTACAGCATTTTGCTAGTCTCACCATTATTGAAATTTTTTTTTTTATGCATCTCCAAAAAAGTATTATTTTAAATTTGGAAAAAGTTGTATTTTGAAAATGTGTATTATATTAATTTCACAAATTTTCTTGACTACTCTGACCAATGCAATTATTTATTTTTTAACTTGATCGTAACGTATGGATTTCTTTAAACGTGCCTACAAGAGACTAAATTTTTTTTTACTACCTCAGTCTTGACGTTTGTTGCGTCCTTGGTAAGAAAATCAGAATTTTTCACTGATACTCATCAGTTAGAAAATATTTATATTTTTACGCTAGCGTCGTACTTATTAATATACAGACTCAGACTTTGTAAAAAAGCCTTCATAAGTATTTTAACGTAAATCTCGAAAATTAGGTAAAACTTACACAGTTTAGTCCCCGCCCCCCCCCCCAAAAAAAAAAAAATGATGATAATAAAAGTGTGAAAAAGGAGCTAATGATGGCGAGATGAATCACGTTGTAGGTGCTAAAGTGAAAGTGAAGAAAACATCTGTAATTGCAGAGCCTCGTATACAAGCATAGCCACATGTCTGAAAAGAGACGAGGATCTTTATCCAAACGCACGTGAGAGCTCTCCTGATATTTAATACTTTCACTTAAACTCCTTGACCTGCGTGACTGCAACTCATACGAACACGTGTGCCCGAAGTTTCGTACTTCGAAAGTGTGTGTTCCTGTGAAACTGTGTGTGTATAGACATTTAAATAACCTTTAGCATACTCAATGCCATGCACATCAAAATCCATGCGTTTAAAAGGAAATCCGGACTTTCGTGTTATCGGACATGTACGGATCAACATAAGTTTCATGTCATTAATTTTGTCAATAAATGTCGAATAAAAAAATTATATACTACAAAACGGTTCTTCGACTATTGAAGAACAATTTTTTTCACTTCCTGTGTTGGAGAATGACACTATAAACGGAATTGGCAAAAAAAAAAGTGTACTTTAATAAGATTAAAAAGTTTTGTATTAAATTAATATTGTATCCGAAAATGGCATGTAAAAAAGTTATGTACCATACAGTGATTCTTCGGCTATTTTAAAATAATTTTTTTGCTTCAAGTGTTTAGATAAAACTATAAATGGAAATGTAGTCAATACGAAAAAGGGTATTCCCATACGATCATCAGAGAAAATGAGACTTTTCGACGAATCAAAACGACCAGTTCCCACATCTTTCAATCGTAAAAAACAATAACAAATTTCTACTTTATCGAACCAGGTAAAAGAACAATGATTTACTTTTAGTGATACCTGTTGATGAGGAAAAAAAGTAGCTGTCAATTGATTGATACAAATCTTCCCCAAACTTTTGTTTGCAATTTCTTAAAACAATTTTCATTTGTCACACTAATTTTGGATTCGAATCAGGGATAAATTAAAATAGACGGTTTCTTTACAAAGCAGCTGACATAAAAAAGATAATTGAACATAATTTTTTATAAAACTTTCGGTAAAATCGATTACATTATCGGCAGTGTCAGAGTAGATGACGATATTTAGGCCTAGGCTTACTCTAAATTGGTAGGAAAAAAGAGCAACGTATTTATATCACTATTTTCAAAATATATTTTATTTATCTATTGAAAATCATACACCTAAGAACTGAAATTTAAAAAGTTGCCACAGTGACAAATGGGACTTTCTCATGAACTTTTCGTACATTTCGTACACGTGGCAAGATATAGTTACCAAGTAACTCAACAAAAATAAAAACATAATTTCATGAGCAGCCCTGTATTGCTGTTTATGAAATTCTCAATACGAAGCTGCCTCTGATGTAAATTTATTACAGTTTTTGTATTCATTATGTGAATATGAAAAAAGTTGGTGATGGCTTCTAGAGTTTGCTGCCAAGATTTAATTTGTACATCTAAACCTGTAAATGAGATAGTATTTTTTCGTGTACTTATTCGGGTAACGTTTTCTTGGTTTCACATTTAAAAGAGTAAAAGTTGTACATTTTCCTGTTACAAAATAAATCATTATCGCTGTATTTTCACTAAACATGTATGTTAAAGCACTTTCATAGTAAATATTATCATTGTAACAATAAATGCAAGAAAAACGATAAATATGATAGTAAAAATCATTAATAACAATCATGTTATTACTAATAACCATAATTGTTTTTGATTTAGTCTTAATACAAAAAAACTGAAGAATTATAACCGCTGCATTATATGAATGAGCCTGAAAATAGGTAGCCTAAATGACTTTCATGTTAATCATCAAGACATTGCTTAACCTGTAAATACTAAAAATAATTTAATGGTTACTATTATCACACACATGAAATGGCCATTGTCAAAACCAAAAATTGTTGAATTGGCTCCTTCATTAGAAATCACCATCAAATTATTTTTCGTTAGATCGAAAAAAAGACTCTAGTGTGACTAGATATCATAGCTGAGGGATCGCCTAGGGATTTTCAAAAAGTATGAGGTTAAGATAGAGAAATAAGAGAGGGTAGCGGAGAAATAGGAAAAAGGGTCGAGTGTGCACTCGGCGTAAAATCGATTTGGTTAGTCAAACCTAACAGTGAATTCCTGGTACCGTACGCTGCTAGCTCCCACAAAGTCCGGAAATTATGTAATTTCCGACATTCTTGAGCAAAGTGAGAGTGTCCGCTGTCACTGCTGCACTTGAACATTCACCTCGACCGTCGTCACATTGACTTTGATTATTCTCGTGCGAAGTGTCAAAGCTCTTGTCTCGAGTTTCCCCGGCTTGGAAGTTGGTGAGTCCACCAACCAAGCCATCAAAGCTCTTTGCAAAAAAAATATAGTCGTTTCAAAATTGCGTTGTGAAATTAAGATTTTTTTTTCAACTGCAAACTTTATAACGGCCCAAAGTATATTTCTTCAAAGATTTGTTCAATTTTATACTGTAATTGTAACGTTAATCTCAGGGACGAAGTTTATCAATGAAAATATCATTAAGCTATTTCAATATCTCGCCAAGCTTTCTTCTAATTGTTGAATTGACGTTAAGAGGAAAACTTCTGGGTACGAACAATATTTTTCTAAAGACAAGCGATTTTAATATACAAGCCACTACTACTTTCTAATAATGTGCTTACATCCATTACAATCAATACTTCCACTTGGAGCTTATACATTAGATGGACCAGAGTCGACAAGCATATTTCAATAATTTTGGTGACGATGGTAAAACATAAACTATGATTCTTCGAGTTCCATTTCATGCATCACTGATAAAGGAATTCCTTGTCTAGCTTCCTCAGATCACCTTTATTCAACGTCTATTTGTCTTTTTTTTTTCTCTGCTTCTATTTACTTCTTCTTTTGAAGGTGTAAAAAAAATTTATTCGTATATTATGAAGTAGGAGCAAACATCTGAATCAATATGTTACAGATTTTGAAGGGTGAAAAGTCGTTTCGTAACTTCTATTCATGGTTACGAAATGAATTGAATTATAAATCGTTTCAAGTTCTCGGATTTTAAAATTAATGTGTTGGAACGAATGTCCGGATCAAAGTACCTGATTGTTGGAGTTACAACGGTCCGTAAACACCTAAAATTCATCTTGTCTCTTCAAAGTCACACAATATTTTGATTGTATTTTCTAGTTTTGCGTAATCAAGAAATTTTACCTCTCCTTTCTTGTTTGTATGTATATTAGCGCTTGAAAAAATCCACGTAGCGTTTACATGTAATTTGAAATGGTTGGGTATACCAAAAGCATAAAAAAATAGTTAGCGTACCTATGCAATTAAATTAGAGGGTAATACGAATAAACTACAGGTGAGAGAGAGATGGAGGTGCGGAGGCTCGGGCCGAAAAAGCTCATGCCAACTGACACAAATATGATTTCCATTCGCGCTTGAAAAACTTTCTTCTCCGCTCACCCGCGAATTGTGCAAGCCAACGTTGTTGCTGGCAGGCACATTGCGCGCATACCTTTCTCCCTTCCTCCTTTCAAATAAATTGAATTCTCGAGCTGCAAACTGCTTTTAATGGACAGGTATCGAAGTCCTCTTCCTCCTCCTCTGGTTTCCTACCCTTTGTACCCCTTTTGCCTTTCTACTGTCCATCAGTTTGTCTCTCTTGCCTTTTGGGCTGGCTTTTCTCTCTACACATTTCATAATTAAAACTGTCCAGGCTATGATTTCACTGCAGCTATGATCTACAAAGGAATGTACTAAAATTTAAGTGGATAAATATGCAAACCATGTGTTTACCATTGAGTACTCGATTTGCTGTGTACCCGACCTTCGTTACTAATACTTTAGTAATGATGCGTTTGCTTCCATGAAATTCTATTTTTATTTAAATTAAAGTAGTGAGCTTTAAAAAACTAAAGTGGTAATAATAATCCAAAGTATCTACAAATTAAAGTGATTTTTTATTAGCACACCATTACATTTCAAATTTTAAATTTTTACGAGATTTTTCAGATGGAAGACCTTTTGATGAAGAAGGCAACATTTCTCTATCATACGAGGCCGCGCATTTTTGTCAACATAAGAAATTCCCTGGGAATTCCGTACCCAAAAGGTTACACGAAACTAACGATAATTTATTGCACTTTACACCCATGTACATACGCTCAATTTTCCAAGTTGTTTAATTTTAAAATTAACTTCCACTCCGATGAAAGTTTACCACTTGACGATAGCGTAACGTTGATATAATTGTAATTTACTGTTCAACTTTGGACGTGTGGTTTTGAAATATGTGACTGCACTGCGTTCGCTTTGTACCACCACGACCACGAGTTTCAATTAGCACGAGGAGACTCCCAACGCGTCCGCGCGTCCATTGTGCTGGAATCGCAATTTTGTGCAAAAACGGGAATTTTCAACACTGATTTCAAGTGTTGAAAGCTGGAAAAAAGAAAAAAAATTGTGAAATCCGAAAGAACAAGGAGCTTACAAAGGACATTGGGCATGTGTACGGCAACGAGCAAAGTCAGGGGAAATCGGAGAACCGGGGAAAATAATGTAGCGAGAGACGGGGGAGAAAGGAAAATATCGACCATCAACTTTTTCCGAGCACCCCGTCGTAGTCCCAGCTAGATACGTATGCGCGAGAAGCGCCGCGTCACGATGACGATAATTGCGCGAAGGAATTTGTATATACGGAAAGAAAGGAGGAGAAGTTTGGGGAGAGGATTCGATAGCGAGTGGTAAAAAAAAAAAAAAAGAAGAATCGTTGGGGAGAGGAAGGAAGAGGGATCGATGTAAACGAGGGAGGAAGGAAAAAAACCGTCGGGTGTATGTACATCCAGACGAAGGAGCCGAGAAAGCCGGTGGGTGGAGGGAAAAAAAAAGAAAGTATTTACGGCGACGAGACTGGTGATTATTATTCAAACGACGTCGCCTGTGGTGATGCTTACTTTTAAATAAATTGATGATCACTCGATTGAACGGTGACGAGCAAGATGCCCAGACCAGACGAGCACACTTTTTGTTGTTGCTCCGATTAGCCCTCCCTGCGTACTATATACCTCATCCATTTGGATGCTTCTCAGCTCTGCACGAGCACGACGTCACTTCAGGCTGTACCTTATACACCTACACTTGTACTTGGGTTTTCTAGTTTTTTTTTCGAAGAACCACGTGGCTGTTGTTGTTACTTCCATCCCATCCACCACCATCAATTAGAGGGATGCAAGTAAAACCATCGTATGGTTGCGGATCATACTTCTCGGTGACAAACAAGAGAGTCGTCAATGAGCAGGAGGGGAAAAAAAAAAAGATCTCTCGCAGGTATATTTTAGTTAACGTTGACGAAAGAGGACGCACGGAGCGATGATGAAGACAGAGATACATAAAGAAAAGTGAGAGGTTGGGGGGTGGGTACAAAGTAAACGACAACGGCGTCACCAGAGAGGGAACTGCATAGTGATGCGCGCACGTACCCACGCAAGGGGTTCTTCTTTGCCTGCAAGCTCGCACATGTGCAAGTTACAGGGCAGGAAAGAGAGAGGGTGTAAAAACACAACGCACGGTACAGTCGAGTGAGCGAACAGAGAGCACAGGGGAGGTATGCGCGTATATATATGTACTATGTAGGCACAGTAGGAGTACCAAGGAGCGCAAGCTCGAGCGCGACCACGGGACTGGATCTCGCCCCACCCTCTGTCGAGGTGCGCGATGCAAGCCCTCGGCGAGCTGTGTATGTATACGTGTATGTATACGTGTGTAAGAACGTGGGGGCGCGCGCGATCGAGCGACAGAGGGTGCAGAGGGAGAGGAGGACGCGAGACGCAGTTCACACGGGCATCGATCGGCTCTCTTTCTACCCTCTATCACGCCGGCGCTTACCACCACCACCACCACGAGCATCGTCACAGAGTGCGAGAGTGGCTGACGGTGGACACGAGAGCTCCGGCCGCTCAGTCTGAACTCGGGGCTTCGCTCGGTCCGCGCCACGGTCTCACTCTCGCCGTTACCGTCGCTGTTGCCAATAACACGGGAAGCGGAGAGCGGGAACGCCGCGAGGGAGAGAGAGAGAGGGACTAGAGCTCCTCTCGAGCGGCCGCTCGCTCTCTCTCTTCTGGTTTTTTCTTCCCTTCTTTTCCTCTCACGGTACATATACACTCTCACACGCATCTACGCGGACACACGACCGACCATAACCTTGTTTCGCACGCAGTCTTGTACGTCCCCTTCTCTCTCTCTCTCTCTCTCTCTCTTTTTTTTTTGTTACTTGTACGTGTTGGGTGTTGTTTGTTGGGAGCCGAGTGTCGTTGCAATAGTGTCGCAGTGCACGAGCAGAGGGAACAACGGAGCTTTTTCTCCTCTTCCCTGCCCCCCTGCTCTCTGATTATCTCTTTCCATCACTTGTCACGTAAAGCTCCGTGTGCATTCGCACCTCGGACCGTCCACGGGAATTTCCATCGCGTCGTTAACTCGTGTACGTGAGCGCGTAGCTAAAAAGCCGGGAAAAGAGAGAGAGAGAGAGAGAGAGAGAGAGGGAGATGTCACGCGTACAGTGCACGCGCGCGTGCGTTCGGATGAAGGTTAATTTTGTGGGGATGATTTCGTAAGATCCCGTCGACGGCCGACAAGTGCGGTAATATTCCGGTAGGGGTCGAAAAGAACGGCGACAATTGGTCGTACGTGTCGCGTTTTCGCGGATTGTTTGGGGAAAAACGGTACAAGTCATAGAGAAAGAAAGAAAAAACAAAACATCCGAGGACATTGGCGAGCGGAAGCAAAGACGTTCCCCAAGTGTCGAGGATATATATATATATATATACGCGTCTCCGTGTGCGAGTGTCATATATAGACTTATACGTATACACATATATGTACATATATATATAGGCAGTTGGTAAGAAAAGCACGAGGAGGAGGGAGGATCGAGCCACTTGGACTGTATTTCGTGGACTGTATACCGTGGACTATAGTGCTGGTCGTTGGGCCACACGCGCGTCAGGGGTGGTGGTACGAGTCAGCGCACGCACCGGCGGTGTGTCGAGTCTCCCCAACCGATCCCCACCCTCGACCTACATACGTGTATAGATACACATCTTGACTGGCTGAGATCGCCCCTTGATCGGAGTACATCCCCCCCTCTTTTTCTGGATTAAGGTGAGTTTCGTCTGATGTGTACCNTAGAGTTGTATGAATAATCGTGCATACCCAGTAAGTAGTGCTACTTTATATCCTGGGTGCTTAATCATACTCAGAAGTAAAAGCCGCTTTTTGGTCTCGATGGGCGTAAAGAGTTTTTTTTTTTTTTTTTTTTTTTTTTTTTTTTTTTTTTTTTTTTTTTGTAACGGCAGGTGTGCATTTTATCTGAAGGGGGGCTGTTAGTTTTGTTTTGGTCGAGCCACTAGGAAAAGTTCGGGAGTTGAGTTTTTGTTTCTTTTCTTACGGGGGGGAAAAAAAAAAACAAGTAGTACGAATCAACGTACGGGCCGACGATAATGGACCGAGGCTGAATTGGTGGGTAACCGTGACTTATCATACATTTTCTGTGTGTTCAAATCGCAGATCGTTATTGAAGACTTTTGGATACGAACAAAAATTAATTAATGTTTTTACCTTTTGTTTTACTCTTTTTTTTTTATATCTATTTGTATGTCGTTGTTTGTGATAATATGGGAATTTTAGGAATTTTGTTACGATATTTGAAGGGTTACTCGAGTTATTTGAAATTATGGTATTTTAATATGTTAACGAAGGACTGTCCAACATAGTTTTGCTCGAATAACAACTTTCGAGACTTTATTTTCCAATTGTAATCGATACTTTCATGCGAAAAGCAATCGTACAAGCGATAATTTATTACAACGAATTTATGGGTGTCGCAATTTTTACCTCTTAATTTTATTTAAGTTAAACATGTGCTGGATGAACATCATACAGAAATCGTGATTATGATTCAAATTACTTTCAATACGCTTTTTACAGTATTGAACTTGTTTCGTCTTGAAACTTTGAAATATTTCTACAAAACTTTTAGGGCTAAAACTTTACCCGCGCAGTCTCGTGTACACCGATTTCCTGGTAAAAAAAAAAAAAATTTGTTAAATATTTCGTTAGCTTCATCATTTTTATAATAATTTGCTAGTAACAAGTATTTTTAATGATATTTCATCCAAGTTACTTTCTCCTTTGTTGTTACTTTCTAAGCAAACTGGAAATAATCAAATATTATTTTATGAGGCTTTTTTACGTGTAAGATCTCTAGTTGAATAACAATATCTTTAATTTACTAACTTTAGTTAAAAAAAACATCGAATGATACATTCAAATAAACCATAAAATATGTATTTTAATGATGAAATTATAAATACAAAAAAAATCAGAACCAGTTCCACGTTGTATTCTAGAACATGACGATACAAACACAACAAAAGAAAGTTGAATATCTTGCTCATGAAAATTGATGGTAACATAGGCATGCTATTATCAAGATGAAGTGTAGAGCAGCAAATCTATAAACGAATCACTTTGTTGTTATTAAAATGACTTTAACATTAAACGTAAAGGAAACGTTCAGCATTCACATTTTTTTTTTTTTTTTTTAATCAAGTCCAGTGTGTCTACAATCATTGCAATTCGTCAGTTGGCATCAGAAAACCATCCTCGAAAAAAAAAAAAAAAAAAAAAATACTTGTGAAAATGACATTGGAAGGGAAATAAATTGACCCAAGCAATAATCATCACTCTCGTTTGGGTCCTTCTAGATCTCTCCCATCGACACCACGTACACGTGTAATAACGCACACGGGCGAGCGCGCGCGCGCACGAGGTACAGTGTGTAGCGCACCTTTGCCGTGCAGCGGCTCGATAAAATTTTCCGCCACTGGTGAGGAGGTTGGGTCGCTCCCTCCCTTGCTCGCCAGCCAGCAACCACCCTGCAGGTTTTACATCGATTTCGTCGCTCGGCCGGATGCCAACGGCACCTCTGGCTTGCCTCACCTGCCTCCCTCAGCTGTTCCTTTCTTTTTTTTCCTTTTTTTTTTACTTTCTACCCTCCATATGGAAACAAATACGGTGATCCGCGCTTTTTTCGTTGATAGATTTCATTGCGGGGCATTGCGATTTTCGAAGCTCGTGACTCTGCAGATGATGGAGAACGTTCGAACGCGGAGTCGGTGACTGGGAGAAATAATAATAATTTGAGACCTCATTTGAACGATACCGATGGAAAAGCTCACCCTTTTTTTTACCAAGGAGATAAAATTTGCCTCTCACGAATTGACAAACGCTCGTAAATGAGGTAGTAGATTGGCTTGCGGGATTTTTGTAAAAATTTTACCGTAGGTCACAAGTAGTCACTGTAAAGTTTCAAAATCTAAGGGTGCCTTGGGGGCGAGAGACCAGGAAAACAAATTTTAAATTTTTTAAAGATAGTCTCTTGTGAGAAATCGTCGAAGCTTGGATTTCACTTAAAATTGATCCTCAAGCTCCCAATGGAAACGCAACCGATGATGAAAGAGACGCTAACAAGAATATGTACGTAAAAGATTTTAATCCATTAGGTATAGCTGCATATATATAAAATTACTAATCAATGGTCACAACAGTACATATTAAAAATGCATCCATACATAGAAGACTCATGACCGTGAAATCGAATCTCTCGCGCTCCTCACTCGTATGACAGTACTACCTTAATGAATGATTTTCCTCACTCTTTTTTCTATGAAAAATCCTTTTTCATCCTTTTTTCCCTTAATTCGGTCATCCATCCTAGAGAATGTTATGCTGTGTACCATTTGCAGGGCGCAGCGATCGTCTCAAGCGCACCGTAGCCTTTCTTAGGTTTAAGAGGATCTCTTTCGTTAGCCATCCAATCCATCGTACCGATCTTTTGGCTTTGGCTTTCTTGGGAAAGACAGCCCCTGGATGGTCCAGAAAAATCCTCAATGCATTTTTAAAAAGACAAGTTGTCACTTGGACATCCTGGATACGCGTCCTGTCGAAAAAGCCTTGACATATTTTTACAGAATTACCGACCCCCCGAGTTCCTCCGACTACGAGGCTGCAGCATAACTAACCACTAAGTCACTCAAGCTTTTTTAAATATAGTACTATGCTTAATTATAAAACTCCTTTTGAACTATGTGCCAGTTTCTCTACCCTTGTTTCTGGTATTTTTTCTTTTTCTCAGTTTATTTAACAATCAACGGGATGCAGGGAATAAAGGGATGAAATTTGGTTATTCTTAACCGTTAGTCGTTAGCTTTTCACCTATTTTTTTTATCTCACAAGTCGACCGAGCACGGGTCATTTGACACACGATCAGTTGCCAAAATAGAGAAGAGGCGCATGCTCTCTCTGTTCGATTTGAAACTCCGAGCTAGGGAACTTCTGCAATATATTTCGGACTTACTAGCAAGATTTGTCGGAGGAAAAAATATCTTTACTTGCGGGATGGAAGAATATTAGTCGATAGTTCAGGAGAGTTCGTCGTTGAAATATTCCCACTACCGTACAAGAAACGAACTAATGACTATCTGTTCGGGAAAATGAGGAAAAATTACAGAAAATTTACTTTTTTTAGGATGTCATATTGCACTTTCATCTTTGGAGTCAGAGAAAAAACTTTATACTTCTGATAGAGTTGTATGAATAATCGTGCATACCCAGTAAGTAGTGCTACTTTATATCCTGGGTGCTTAATCATACTCAGAAGTAAAAGCCGCTTTTTGGTCTCGATGGGCGTAAAGAGTTTTTTTTTTTTTTTTTTTTTTTTCATACCAAAAAGGTATATAAAAGCATCAATAAGCAACAGTTGGGAAAATATTTTTTTCATGATTAAGACTTTTATTTACTTAAGATATATTAATCAATCATCTGTAAAAGTTGAGCAATAACATCTTATATAATCGATTCACATTACGTCCGATAAAACCAAGTAATTACCAAAATTTTATTTATTTATTTGTTTATTGAAATGAAATAGGATTAAGTACATCCAAAATTTTTGCTGAAGAGCACTGGATTTACAAGGACCGGTGACAGGTGCATCTGTAATCACTTTCAATAAGAGATGGGTAGTATTTCTGGGATACGGGATCATCACTTATTTTTTGACAATCGGCTTTGTAATCTTTCTGTACACATAATTGAACACACGCTACGTATTCTTTGTAGGGACATAATCTGGACTTACTAGTTAGTGCATCATGCTCTGAAAAAGGTGAAATTAAAATTTGGTATCGTTAGATTATTAAAAGAAATTCTATCATAATTTTAGTTTTGTTTTTTGTTTATTTATTTATTTACTGCTTCTTTTTTATGAATTATTCCTGTTTCGACACGAAATATAATCGAAACACTGTTGATTCATAATATGAAAAATAGAAAAAAATTTTTTAATGTCTGAATTCATTGAACAAAGTGTGATAAAACATTAGAAAAAAATTAAGTCTTATTTTCAATATTCTGATAATCTGGAAGAAGAAATATCACTTTTTGTATCGTACGTTGGTACGCGTTATTTAGTTTTCTTATGACGAAAAAAAACTACATCTCTTTACGAACGTTTAGATAAAAAATATTATTTATTTTTATACTGCTAAAAAATATTGGTCACTGGTAAACTTTTAACAGAAAAAATTTTTCCAATATTACCTTAAGAATCAAGTCCAGTGTGTCTACAATCATTGCAATTCGTCAGTTGGCATCAGAAAACCATCCTCGAAAAAAAAAAAAAAAAAAAAAAATACTTGTGAAAATGACATTGGAAGGGAAATAAATTGACCCAAGCAATAATCATCACTCTCGTTTGGGTCCTTCTAGATCTCTCCCATCGACACCACGTACACGTGTAATAACGCACACGGGCGAGCGCGCGCGCGCACGAGGTACAGTGTGTAGCGCACCTTTGCCGTGCAGCGGCTCGATAAAATTTTCCGCCACTGGTGAGGAGGTTGGGTCGCTCCCTCCCTTGCTCGCCAGCCAGCAACCACCCTGCAGGTTTTACATCGATTTCGTCGCTCGGCCGGATGCCAACGGCACCTCTGGCTTGCCTCACCTGCCTCCCTCAGCTGTTCCTTTCTTTTTTTTCCTTTTTTTTTTACTTTCTACCCTCCATATGGAAACAAATACGGTGATCCGCGCTTTTTTCGTTGATAGATTTCATTGCGGGGCATTGCGATTTTCGAAGCTCGTGACTCTGCAGATGATGGAGAACGTTCGAACGCGGAGTCGGTGACTGGGAGAAATAATAATAATTTGAGACCTCATTTGAACGATACCGATGGAAAAGCTCACCCTTTTTTTTACCAAGGAGATAAAATTTGCCTCTCACGAATTGACAAACGCTCGTAAATGAGGTAGTAGATTGGCTTGCGGGATTTTTGTAAAAATTTTACCGTAGGTCACAAGTAGTCACTGTAAAGTTTCAAAATCTAAGGGTGCCTTGGGGGCGAGAGACCAGGAAAACAAATTTTAAATTTTTTAAAGATAGTCTCTTGTGAGAAATCGTCGAAGCTTGGATTTCACTTAAAATTGATCCTCAAGCTCCCAATGGAAACGCAACCGATGATGAAAGAGACGCTAACAAGAATATGTACGTAAAAGATTTTAATCCATTAGGTATAGCTGCATATATATAAAATTACTAATCAATGGTCACAACAGTACATATTAAAAATGCATCCATACATAGAAGACTCATGACCGTGAAATCGAATCTCTCGCGCTCCTCACTCGTATGACAGTACTACCTTAATGAATGATTTTCCTCACTCTTTTTTCTATGAAAAATCCTTTTTCATCCTTTTTTCCCTTAATTCGGTCATCCATCCTAGAGAATGTTATGCTGTGTACCATTTGCAGGGCGCAGCGATCGTCTCAAGCGCACCGTAGCCTTTCTTAGGTTTAAGAGGATCTCTTTCGTTAGCCATCCAATCCATCGTACCGATCTTTTGGCTTTGGCTTTCTTGGGAAAGACAGCCCCTGGATGGTCCAGAAAAATCCTCAATGCATTTTTAAAAAGACAAGTTGTCACTTGGACATCCTGGATACGCGTCCTGTCGAAAAAGCCTTGACATATTTTTACAGAATTACCGACCCCCCGAGTTCCTCCGACTACGAGGCTGCAGCATAACTAACCACTAAGTCACTCAAGCTTTTTTAAATATAGTACTATGCTTAATTATAAAACTCCTTTTGAACTATGTGCCAGTTTCTCTACCCTTGTTTCTGGTATTTTTTCTTTTTCTCAGTTTATTTAACAATCAACGGGATGCAGGGAATAAAGGGATGAAATTTGGTTATTCTTAACCGTTAGTCGTTAGCTTTTCACCTATTTTTTTTATCTCACAAGTCGACCGAGCACGGGTCATTTGACACACGATCAGTTGCCAAAATAGAGAAGAGGCGCATGCTCTCTCTGTTCGATTTGAAACTCCGAGCTAGGGAACTTCTGCAATATATTTCGGACTTACTAGCAAGATTTGTCGGAGGAAAAAATATCTTTACTTGCGGGATGGAAGAATATTAGTCGATAGTTCAGGAGAGTTCGTCGTTGAAATATTCCCACTACCGTACAAGAAACGAACTAATGACTATCTGTTCGGGAAAATGAGGAAAAATTACAGAAAATTTACTTTTTTTAGGATGTCATATTGCACTTTCATCTTTGGAGTCAGAGAAAAAACTTTATACTTCTGATAGAGTTGTATGAATAATCGTGCATACCCAGTAAGTAGTGCTACTTTATATCCTGGGTGCTTAATCATACTCAGAAGTAAAAGCCGCTTTTTGGTCTCGATGGGCGTAAAGAGTTTTTTTTTTTTTTTTTTTTTGTCATACCAGAAAGGTATATAAAAGCATCAATAAGCAACAGTTGGGAAAATATTTTTTTCATGATTAAGACTTTTATTTACTTAAGATATATTAATCAATCATCTGTAAAAGTTGAGCAATAACATCTTATATAATCGATTCACATTACGTCCGATAAAACCAAGTAATTACCAAAATTTTATTTATTTATTTGTTTATTGAAATGAAATAGGATTAAGTACATCCAAAATTTTTGCTGAAGAGCACTGGATTTACAAGGACCGGTGACAGGTGCATCTGTAATCACTTTCAATAAGAGATGGGTAGTATTTCTGGGATACGGGATCATCACTTATTTTTTGACAATCGGCTTTGTAATCTTTCTGTACACATAATTGAACACACGCTACGTATTCTTTGTAGGGACATAATCTGGACTTACTAGTTAGTGCATCATGCTCTGAAAAAGGTGAAATTAAAATTTGGTATCGTTAGATTATTAAAAGAAATTCTATCATAATTTTAGTTTTGTTTTTTGTTTATTTATTTATTTACTGCTTCTTTTTTATGAATTATTCCTGTTTCGACACGAAATATAATCGAAACACTGTTGATTCATAATATGAAAAATAGAAAAAAATTTTTTAATGTCTGAATTCATTGAACAAAGTGTGATAAAACATTAGAAAAAAATTAAGTCTTATTTTCAATATTCTGATAATCTGGAAGAAGAAATATCACTTTTTGTATCGTACGTTGGTACGCGTTATTTAGTTTTCTTATGACGAAAAAAAACTACATCTCTTTACGAACGTTTAGATAAAAAATATTATTTATTTTTATACTGCTAAAAAATATTGGTCACTGGTAAACTTTTAACAGAAAAAATTTTTCCAATATTACCTTAAGAAAATTGATGATTATAAATAAATAATTATTTTTTAAACGCTGTATTATTATTAATCTTATCATAAATAGTTACGAATGACATAAATAACAACGATCATCGTACCTTAAGCCATAGCCCAAAATGCACTTTCACTAACTATCAACTCTATACATAAATTTATGTTTTCACAAAAAATTTTATAAATATTTATGCTTGATACATCAGATGATCAGCATTTCCTGACAAATACGTCTATTTGTGCCCAAAGCCCAAATAATTCATAAAATGTTTGTAAATTTTTAATTTTTCAAGTACGGTTTGAGTAATTACATTTTTTTTGGAATTACAATTATCAATCCTATTTCTCTTTAATGCACAAATTATTTTTATCGTACTTTAAAATTTTTCTGCTACCAGAAAACCATGTGAGCAGTTTAGACCAAAAAATATTAAATAAATAGACTTAATAGCCAATATTTTATAACTAAATGTATTGAAGGAAATTTTGTTTGTAAAAACAATTACTTACCATGCCCAACTGCAATATTTAGTATTACAATAAAAACTATGATGTAAGTTATTTTGGCTACCACACCCATTTTGCGTTACTGTTCTGGTAACTTGTATTTTTTTGCTGCTTTGTCAAGAACTTATTGTATGCTAACATACTTGCCTCAATATATACCTACTTGGAGTCTGATTATCTTAGTCGGTGAAGTTGGGGGTTATCAAAAAATGCCAACGACTGACTAAGAGCAAAATTCTATCACGTATATTCTAGGCTTTGAGACAAATGTTGAGAGTAGGGGGTGATTAAAAATGTCAATTATCGACTAAAAGCTTATGTTATTTTAAAATAAATTTACCTGAACCATAGTTTACAAATTTTTTTATCATTATTGGCCAACACAAGAGATCTTATAAATATATCAATAGTTTACAAAATTTATTTAAAATAACATTATTATTTTCAGTGACACTTAGGATTGCAATATTGAGTATTTTGTAAGTAAATATGTTTTTTATCGTACCTACGATGCAATTAACAGGAATAATTGAATACATACTTTACAGATCTTGAACTTCACATTGTTATTGTAACTTCTTCCACGAAATAGTTACTAGATTCTCCTTATCTTATCTTAAAGAACAGTGACCAAGCATATAGTTTTATTTATTTTTTTAATTTTTACACTTAGGATTTTCATGGGCGTACTGATTTTTTCATAGCCAAAAAAGAAGTCTGATAAAATTTCCTTTTTTTTTTGCACGATCGTGCAAATTTTCAACACGTAGTTTGCGTTTTATTTCCATATTTTTTGTATCTTACTTTTATAATACACATTTTCAAGCGATAAATAGTTAATACACCTCGACTGGAACTGATAGATTTTATATTTTACCTGTAGTATAAATAAATTAAAATTATTTAAAAAGATAGTTGAAGTCCGTTCTTGATATAATAATAAATAATTAATTTCTTCTTAGGGAATTTAATAGAGACAAATTACGCCAGATGTCAGATGCTTAATGGGGTATGCAAGTTTTCATTCTACTCTACAAGATGTCAACCAATGTACCCCAATTTAGGCTGGATTATTTCTTTAAATACAGGGACCAAACGTTTATTTATCTTTTTCAAAAAATATTTATTTATCAAACGTATAATTTTCTAAATGTTATCAAATGTGTCAAACCAACATCATAAGCAAATAATAAACGTTAATAGAAGTTGAAAACGTCCTTATTGAAAGTTTTTTTAATAAATTTAATTACTAATAATGTTATCAGAAAATAGGTTTCAAATAGTAATAATCTGCCAGTCAAAGAAATTTTCTTGCATTATTTTATTGATAGTATGTCTTTGAGGTCGTAGCCTTATCAACAAAATTTATTGACGCTGGAGTATTTTTTGTATATGCTCGTTGATATCAAGTAACTTGTTGACTGAGCAGAAATTAATAAACTACTTTTAGCGCTTTCAAATTTTGGTAATTGATTCGATACTTTTTTTAAACATTAGATCTTGAAAATATAAAATTTTCACGAGTTTTATATCCTGG
>NW_019379577.1:2742635-2767211 GCF_000648655.2 Copidosoma floridanum | reverse complement strand
TGATAATAATATTAATAATAATAATATAGTAGTATCGTATCCCTAAAAATCGAGTATGTGATCACAGTAAAATTTATATAAAAAAAAACACTATTTTTAATATTCAAGTAATTGAATGAATATTTAGATAAGCCAATCACAGAAGTGATTTAAACATAATTGAATAGGTGCTCATTTTTATTTTCGTACTCTGTTAGCATCAATCATTTTGATATGAATGAGTAAGTGACCATGACTACTTTTACTTTTTTACTTATCTTATATACACGAGTAAAACAAAAAAAAATATCCCGTTTTTGTCCTTCCCTTTTGAATAAAGAATTTGATTGCACACTCTTGAGACTGTTCTTGTGCAAGTTACATGAAAAATTATACTCCCATAGGAGTACCTTAAACAATTTTTTATTAAGAAAACAGGATATTTACTGTAGATTTGCTCGTACAAAATAACCGTATTTCTCTAAAAGCTGTGGAGATGACTCTCTTTATCTTCGTGCAACAGAGCTATATCTACATTCACATTCTATACTTCCAACCGGCAATACTCCGAGAAGAAATGTTTACGGTATCGTGGCACGTAAAAAATTAAAGTTCATACATGTATACACACATATATATATATCCAAAGTGTGTCCGATGTATTTCCCTGGAGCGCACTTGTGCGTCTTTAAACAAGGGAGAGAGAGAGAGAGAGAGAGAGAGAGAGAGAGAGAGAGAGAGAGAGAGAGGGAGGACTACGTACGTCAGTCGTATAGCATGGAGATTGAGAACGGGTGCACGCAAATGGCTGGCATTATTTCTGCAGCACATGCAAAACTACTGGCTTTTTACCATCCCATCCTTCGTCCATCTCAGTCCCTTTAAATGCGAAATAGGCAATTTAGGCGTGGAGAACGTATACATAGCGAACGGCGATGGTTATACGTTTTTTTTTTTTTTTTTCTTTTGTTTCCTCTCAACCCGATTTTTGTAATATATAGTTTTATAGCTGTACGTCGCCATTATTCGTGTCTGTTATAACATGATTTCGTGTTTTTAGATGATCAAGTGGGGTACATATATTATTGCTGTTGGAGTATATTTGACTTGTACCAATATTTTTTTTCTTTTTTACTTACGAATTATTTGTTAAATATCAAAAGAACTACGGCTAGTTTTTCAATAAAACACTAAGAGTATCCAACTCGCTTTATGCCACTTGCATTTATTCATAGCACGTGGTGAGTATTGAGTAAATAGCCGTTGTGAATTTTGCGTCCTATATGCGCTACCAGTTGTGGTTGCTAGAGTATAGATCCATCCCTGATTTTAGAAATACACACGGTGGATTTGCGTCTTGGTCAATAAATAAAAATAAACCACTTGTATGGCTTAAAAATTGTCCCTTCGGATTTCATAGATGTTTGATTAATGACATTCAATGACAGACGTGTCCAGTAAAAATTCAGGCAAGTTATCTGAAACTCCATTGAAACAATTGAAAAGAGTCACCATACCATACTTTGTGCTCGAATAATTTATCGATTTGTAATTGAAACTGTGTTGCCAAGCACATGCATTGAATCCAAGTTTGGTAGAGACGAGCTTTTCACCTGTCCCGATGAGCTTAATTTGGCGGTAAAGTTTCCTTGGAACACTTTACAAAACACACCCTGTACACAAATAATCCAGGGCAAAAGGTTTTCGAGACTAAACTTAAAACTTACAAAGATGATTGAAAAAGATTTCATGGAAAAAACGGTCAGCCCGAAAAACCCGATCCCAAACATCAGAAAGAGAATCCTGCACTGCCTCATGCCCGAAGCGCCGGAACCCAAGCGTGGATAATCCATTCACTTTATCCGCAGCCTCTCGTTGTTTATCGTGCGGTTTTCTTCCCACTCACATGATTATCTCAACGTACACTCAGAGGAGTCTAATGATTACCCCTAGTTAAGGCTATTTTTAACGAAAGCCCGGAAGCACCAGAAATCCCACCTACAAATCTGGGGGATGCGTTTTGTCTGTTGTGTTTGTTTGACGAGATCTGGAGGGCTCATGTAAAATGAGAAAACACGTTTGGAAAACGAGACTATTCAGTTTGATGCTGGAAATCCAAGTGTTGCAAACTACACGTACAATGCATGTACTTAAAATTCTTTTTTTTTTTTTTATTATAAAATGCATTACAGTAGTATCGATAAACGTTGCAAGAATAACCAAGTCGATCTATGTTTCATAAACTATTTCGTCTGATCTATTGAACTAAGCAATTGTCGTTCTTCAATGACTGACACAAGAAGACCGATAAAAGCGAAGTAACAGACTCAAAACACTTTTATGCGCGTTAAATACGTGACAGAGCATTTTTTTACGCTCAATGTAGTTTTCGTATATTGGTTTTTCCCGTTCAAAAGTGCCAAAATTAGTACAAAACTGTTTGAATGGTCTGTACACTATAGGTTTCGTGTTCAAAATTATCATCAACACAACCACAATGCATTTTATGAAAAATGGCAAGTTCAACAACACTTGGACTTGGATCAGTGCAGCGGGAGTCTCGTAGTAAGGGTTAACTCTGTAGTGCGAAATTTCGACCTGAATTCTATTGCCCCTCTGGTTTATCATTGTTGGATAAGTTTGCACTTTTCGTACAATATACGGGTGAACTTTCACGGGTGCCAAGACGAGCCCTCCGCATAATGGTTCCGATGTTTTGCCCGTATAATTTTATTTAAAGTGGAAGAGGCTTTTATCACGAATCCCAACGCAAACTACGACCCTTTCGTCGTCCGCTTATCTCGGAAAATCATTTGATACATCTCCTGTGTTCTCGCTGTGTAAATAATAATGATGTTGTGTACCTTTTATGACGTGTTGAGTAACCTTTTGTATTATTACGTTCTATTATTGCTCGCCTCTGCGTTGTAATATTGTATTTACGTAACCTTCGATTGATTTATTTTATCACTTTACGTATGAATATCGTTTACGGTCAAAGTGAACGTCTTCACAATGACAAGTGTTTTTAGAACAGAAGTTTATTTTAAGATCAGACAGGAAGTCGTGTTTATTCAAAAAATATTTTTATAAGTTATAGGAGACGATGCATTTTTGTTTGTTACGTAATTGGTTGAGACTAAACGATCACGTGGTTTATTCGTAGTGGGTGAATTTAAAAACAGTGTATTCAGAAATACAAAAAAAAACTGAATTTCCTGCGTCAAGTAAGATACCAATGTTATCTATTTTTAGTAGTCATTAGTTTTTTCTCTGAAAATAATGAAACGTTAATATGCTGAAACAAAGTTTTCGAGTTGGTCCGTAAAGCGGGTGGTGTATGGTACTTTAACTCATTTAAAAAAATCAATAACATTACAGGTTATTTCATCGACAATACCGAGAAGAGATACAAAACTGTCCCATTCAGAAATCATTTAAGCCAAAATTTGTCATAATCCATCAAGAATAGAGGCAGAAAAGTTGAAGTTGCATCTCAGATTATCAGCATCTCGACACTCTTTTACTATAACGTGTTATAATTTTCCTGCTGCCTCAATTTTCAATGTTTGATTCGTATCTCTTTTAATTATTTTGCGTGAAAGTAGCTCTAAAGTTATTAAGTAATGAAAATGGATCGAAGTATGGCTGTCGCTGAAAAACTCTCATTGATCTCTTACTGAGTGCCCTTTAAACTGTGTTGAAAAAAGAAAATCGTGAGATTGGACATTTCAAACCAAAGTAAAGATAAACCCGTTTTCTACCTACATAAATTAAAGGCAGGAATGATTCGAAAAAAGCGAGGCGATAAGCTTGGCAACAAATAGAGAAAAAAAAAAAAAAAACTACTTTGCATTTTTCTTCGAAAAAAGCGACTAAAAAATGTAATCCTGACGATGATCGCGTGACCTTGGCTCTAGCAGGTGGTCAGGAGTATTAGAAGCAGCACCGGTGTGACGGTCTACCCACCTGTATCGATTTTCGTGGCAGTGCACGCTTTCTTACTTACATACAGTCTCGTTTAAACCACCCTTAGGTACATGTAATACATGTATACCTCTTACTCGACCTCTGCCTCTGGTAGCGTACATGTTGAGGTCTTTGAAAAATCATTACTTGGAGGGAGCTGAGACTTTGCATGTTTTTTTGACTTACCCTTGCCAAACTCAACTGCTTGTGTCCTGTTGGACCGCCCATGCCTTCAATTTGATTGGAATTCCACAAAAGGATTTTCCATACACGCTTGGAAATGAATCAAACTGTCGGAAGAAGCTTTAGTTAGGGTGGAGTAGAGAAATATTGATTTGGTCAAAAGTTACTTTTTTAGTATCGGTAAAATTATTGCATCGAATTTTCAGACTTGAATCGCTTCTAACTATCAATGTTATGAACATTTTTTGTTTCATTCGTGCCTAAATTAGACTTTTTTCTGACCATTTTCGAGCAATTATCGTAACTTACATTACAACAAACAGAATCACGATTTACACTAAATTTTGCATTTTATTCACCATTGATCTTTCAACTACATGTGTTAAGTATGATTTTTGTTTGACTTAATGCATAGTACTCAAGTAAGTCATAATTAGAATAACTATTCTACGCGAAGCAAACATTTTAATAGTACGTTATGCAAAAATGTATACTACACAAATGCGCATTGACAGTTTGAGAAAAATTTTACTTATCACGTGTGATCAAATTAAAAATACTAAATACACTTGAAAAACGAAGGATTCCGTGTTAAAGTAATGCGAATAGAAAAAAACATTTTCCGATGCATTGGTTTTCTAGGGTTCCTGATTTTTCAAAAATTTTGCTGTATACGAGTACGCTACTGGTGTACTTGTGCCTTTGTGCACACAAACAAAACGAAAATGAGGTTAAGCGTTTTTACTTTCTTTCTCTGCCACCAGTGCAACTTTTTTTTTTATCCTTGATTTTCATTTTTCTTCACAAACTGATGCTGCCAAATGACTCGCTGCCGTGCGACCGATCCATCCAACTTTTTCAGTTTTTGTTTCTATGAAACAATACAACAGTATCAACAACCGCCGAGGACGGGTATGATCGTTTGTTCCGTGGTTCTGGCCCTCATTTATGACAAAACAGTAAATTCAAAATATTTTTTTTTTCTCTTTTACAAACATTTTTTAAAAACGTTCATAAATTGTACATAGTAAATAAGGTCATGTTCTAAGTAGATATCACGTTTAGTCAATTTTTTAACTTCCATAAGTTGGCTCGTCTGATTGTTGAGCTTTTGCTATTGGTTAATCTGATTGTTAAGCTATCGGTGCACTTTATACATCAACAGTATATAGATTGGATCAAACTGAATTTTGTTGAGGCCTTGTGGTACTGCGGTAGAAGAGCAGAAATTCATATTGAGAGCAATCTTACAATCTTGTGATTTTAGGTAATTATCAAATTCAAAATTTAAGTGTGATACACAACCGACATATCTATACTCGAAAAGTGGAAAAAATCAGGTTTTCAACTGGTTCTCTTTCAAATTGAAGTGAGAGTATGTGATTGAACAATGTGGAGCTTCTCAATAACATCCCTTGAGCTAATGCCTGACCAACGAGCTAAAGTCGGACCCCATTTTGTTGTGTATCATTGCGAAAATTTTCTGGGAGAAAATTGTGGTAGATTTACGAATTGTCTGCGTTAAATGTGCATTTACAGTATTTAACGAAGCTTTGGAAGATTAAAACTAAGAACGAAAGTGGTCCAAGTTTGCTGCCAATGCGTATTTACATGCACTGCTGATACGTCAGCAATAGGTTTTGTTATCGGCCAGGGCTGCAACATGAACTTGCCGTGAGGGTGTGAAAAAAAGGAATGCTTTGAAATGGGGCTAGTTCCTTGTACCATCATGGATAAGCGTACCCTACCAAAAACTATAAAATTCTTTGGTTTTATACGATGAAGAATTGTGTTAAGAAATTCAGAATCAAGATGTAACAGCCATTCTGCACAGCGTAGTGTATAAACACATCATACTTGAACTCTGTTGTTTCTTTTCTTCTCCTACATCACTGCTACTGTTCCCCATATTTTTTATAAAAAAATGATAAGCCTAAAAAATTCATGCCCTTGTACATTTTTTCTTCAATGGACATCGGAGAAGAAAGTCAGTTGATGAAGAAAAGATTTTTTACCCCCAGAGACAGCCTTGATAGCTGTTTCTTGGCATAAATATGACATAAACCCTAACCACTGTGCCTCTCTTTTTATTCTATTTTCGTTTTGCTGAAAATACCGCCATCACCTTTTTATCATTTTCCCGGCTTGCGAACTATTGGAGTCAGATTTTTCACGTCACTCAGTCACGAAAGATCGCTTACATTTTATTCTCGAAATCTGTCAACCAAAAAGAAAATTTTTTTCAAACTACAGTTCCAGTAAATTCATGAGATGCAGGATAAAATGTTAACGTATTATTTTTAACAAATGGTTCCATGGATTGCGGAACAAAAAATTCCAGATTGTTACAACTATTATTTTTAATCAATTATAATTTTCTTCTTTATTACTGAAATTCTGTGTTTATCGATTAAAGTATTTTAAAATTTTAAGCAAATTTGTTCGTTTGTAGTAAAAATAAATGTAGAGCACTATCCATTTTTAGGTCAATGAAGCAAGTCCGTATATACGTCGGAAATAAAGATTTTATAATTGCTTTCAAACAGCAACCGTGCAATCGACAATTTTTATTGAAAAAAAAAAAAAAAAAAAAAAAAAAATCAATGTTATTCAATTCAAGTAAATCCTGTTACCTATCATCTAATAAAAAGGATGTGAACTTTTTTAATAAAAATATTTCAGCAAAGCTTTTACAAAAGAAATATCGGAAATCGAATAAAAACCAATTTCATGCAATTTCTCTTGCTACGTTATTTATTACGTTTATCACAATTTTTTTCATTAAATAAAACATATTACCTTCACTGGCTCTGTCATTCAATTCAATTGTAACATTATAAACACACACATATTTTCAATTTGTTGATTATCAAATGAGCTTATTTCTTTTCTCACGCAATGTAGGTCGTTCTTACACTGAGTTCGAGCAAAAAGAAATTTTGAAAAGTATAGAAAAAATGTGTGTTCTGATATGACGTGGAGTTGATCTACTAAAATTCAAAATTCTCATTGCTACATCGAAAAAGGTTCTACTAATATGCAAATTTGTAGATAATTTTTAAATAAATAAAAATATGTTACTCTTGACTACTTTTTTACATATTTATAAAATTAAACGCAAAGTTAATAAAGAAAATTAAAAAAAAAAAAAAAACTTTTAAAAGTGACACTTTTAATAGAAATAATTGTTATTAAGGCTTTGTATTAGTAAGCGATGTATTACTAAGTCAACGAAACGCGACGTCAATCTAATCTCTTTTTAGTGTAGTCTACAACAAGTTTTAACATCTCAAAACCACCATTTTTTCGCATCGTATATGGTTGTCAACTCGTAACTTTACGTTGATTGTTTGATTTCTTGCACCTTTTCTTGTCACTCAAGTTACCCTTACTTGATTATGAATATTGTTAGATATCCTTAAAAAAATGTCTTTTTATGCAAATAAAACTTAGGATTTATTAGAAAATTTTTCTTTATTATACATCGATTAAAAGTAGTGATAATAATAAGAAAATTGTAAGAAAAAAAAATAACGTTTAGAGCTTACTAACGTTTAAAATTACTTTTTACCCCCCAAATTGTCGACACGGAGAGCAAGGTCGTGCACTCAAGACGAGTATTTTGCTTATTTTTAAGAAGAAAATTTAACCTTAAAGAAAGTGAAAGCTCGTTTATTTCGATGATATTTCTTTCGTTTGACTACCTCGAGAAGTAGCTAAATAATCGATATGACCTTGGCCTGGTATGCTCGAAAAAATGGGTTAAAAAGGGAACTAAACTTGTACTTTGCATTTTTATAAATTTTTTCGCATATATTATTCAAGAAAAAATTACCATAACTTATAAATATTCCAGTAACTGATAACTAAAGGGTTTTTAACTGAATCGAAAAAAGATAATACCAACTTTAGAAACGTCATCTCAAGCTGAGGCAAAATTAACTCAATCCAAGTTAAAAAATTCAAGTTTACTGTGTGAGTTTTGTGTGGTTTTTTAGCCCCACACAATGCACATTTTACATCCACCGAAGGACCAACACGATGCTTTCCAATCACCTCAACGACTCTTTATACAAGAATAACTTCCTCGACAACCAAGCAATTTCCTGAGAATCGAAACTTTACATAAAAGAAGATTTCTCGCTGTTGACGCTATAAGCCAGCGCTTGCATACCCACCTATATACTAGGTATGTCGCTCGTGTGTGTGTAGAGCCAACACACACACACACACGCACACAAAGTGCATGTTCGCACACAAGCCATGACCCATGACCTTCGATCTTTAGCTACTTTGTCGCGTGTGTGCATAGAGTCAACATAGCCCTCGTATATGTGGTTGTGTATGTACGTATTGTACGTACAACTAAGCTGACGAGTACAGTATGGCTCTTTTGTCGGGCGCAAGGCTGCGTGGGTGTCATTTCTTATTCACAACGTCGCCGGTGACGATGGCTTTTTTTGCCGGGCTGACAATGCCCGTGGCGTACGGACCTTGCAACGCAGATAGGTGAGCTTTTTTTGTGGTATGACTTTTATACTTGTCAGTGCTAATGAAGATTCTTTATCAGCCCAAACAGGAGTTGGGTTTTTCATTTTTTTATTTTTTTTTCATTTTCATATCTTACAAGAGCGAATTTAAAATAGTTTCTTCGACGTATACAACGTGATTGAAATGTGCTACGGCATTGACTTTTATTGACGTTTGTGGTGACAATCGTTTTGCTGTAACTTATGAAGATTTTTCTGTCTTATTTTTTCCTTTTATTAAAAATAAGGAAAATTTTGGGTTTTTACTACAGCAGACTTTAAAATTTCAATGCAAAAGTAGCACACGTTAGAAACAACGTCTTGGACGTGGGTTTAGAAACCGTCTCGTTTTTAGAAGGTTGAGGGACGAAAATTTAAGGAAAAATTAATAGAAATATTTTTTTTTATGAATAAACACGTCAACAAAACACTCGTTACTCTAGATCTGTTGGCATATAATTTATCAATTTCTAATAGGTATCACATTTTTTTCTTAATGATTTCATGTTGCACCAGAAAGACTTAGTCATAATTGCTCTGGAAATGTACTGTAACATTACCAACACAAATATTTTTACTTTCTAGAAATTACTAACACATTTTTTCTGGCCAAAGACACTGAAAACTTTCAATTTTAAGGTATAATTTTTCTTGAGAGAAGGGTATCCTATTATTGAATATTTTTCACAATAATTTTAATAGCAATTTCTGAAGGGCAGTTAACATCACTACTGTACGAGGTTTACTCGATGGACGTGTCCCATCATCCAGGGAACCACCTGATTCCTGTTGAGCTTCTACATTTTCCAGCTTCAAGCGTTTATATCCATAAAGCGTTTTTACAAATCAACAGTGCCAGCAAGTGGTTGCAAATGATTAACTTCGAGTTCATTGATTGTAAAGTCCTGTATCTTGTGACGTGAAAACGAAAACCGAGCTCGGCCAAGCGAGAGTTTTTCCTCGCGCCAGTACGAAAATATAATCCTTTCCGCCACGCAAACTGCGGAGAAGAGAAAAGAGAAGCCCGGGAGCATCATCCCCCCGCAAATCCCGCGCTATCTGAAAGTCACACAACCGAAAGCTTTCACGAAAAAAAAAAAAAAAAAAGGACAAACGTGCAACCAACACACCACACCCGCGTGCATACACACACGGGTCCAGACAAAACACGGTCGATCGCTCGCTCCCTCGAGATAGAAAGTTGGCTTTTGAAAGCCTCGCGGCGGACATGCACCCGCTCGCCGGAGCACACGGTTTCCCTATATGTGTGTGTGCGCTCCTCGTGGGACGCTCTCGATGGAAGGTCCGTCGAGGCCCGTGTGCTCTTTGCTTTCCCCGAGAATTTCGGGCGATTCCGCCCATTGTGGGAAGCAATTGATTAACCCATAGGATGTATTTCTCCACGTCCCTGTGTACATGAGGGTGTGCTGTTCACCACATTGTGGCACTACTGGTTAGCGAATCCTCCCGGTTGGCCCAGTTTTTCGTGTGGCTTGGAAAAACATTTAGCCCCAGATTAATGGTTTGTATACGGTTTTGCATCTCTAGCTTTCAGAGATTTTCTTCATTTTATTCTCGTTTTAGCGTTGATGAGGATTCTTACTCAGTGAATTTCGTTTAACGTGCAAAGTTTTTCTACAAAATCAACTTCAATGTCAACAAAAATTGTACTTGGGTTTTTTTCGTCATTTAAACTAAACATGAACAGAAAATCCCGTTCTACTCGACCTATCTTCAAAAGATTAATTGTTGTTAGCCAACGGAAACGGTTGACTACTAATTAGTTAGATGGCGATTTACGTTTTACCCGTTTGAGTCTGATTGGGTATTAAGCCGAATGCGATGGGGCTAAACTCCTCGTCACTAAAACTTACAATGACTTATGGGTCTACTTCCACAGTTTTCTTAATTACCTAATAAGACTTTACTTCTTCCGATTACTTGAAACTGTGTGTCCAGAAATGTATTTTTCCCCATAAATTTGAAATATATCATTTGGGATGATAAAAAAAGTCTATTTTTGGCGTTCTGAGTACATATATACTCTTTCCATCCAAAGTGGAATTTTTCTTGGGATCGGCACAAGAAATATATCACAGGAAAATATGATATTTTTTGTTTTTCCCCTTTTGCGATTTTTCGGACATGTCGACATCACAAAATAACAAGATCTTATTCCTCCTCCATTTCTTGAACTCATGTGATGATAGTTTGGTGACATATTGAAAGTTTTCAAGTACGTTGTACTGGCACAATAAAATCTCGAGTAGAGTTAAATTATGGCGTTCGATGATTTCCAATGCATTGCAAGTACTCGCGATAAAATTTCCATAATCTTTACTCAATCCTAGTGATGTTGTGAAGGTGACGTTCTGGCCGTACTATACATACATTGATAACATGTAATACCACCACCAAAACACTAGAGTGAAAGATTTTAAATAGTTATTCAGAAATGCCATTATATACCATGAATCATCATTTTATGTAGACTATAATATCATGAAAATCAATGGTCCGTAAAAACACGTGGTAAAATATGACTACCTTATTAGACAAACATTTTTAATTTAATCACCGGGAGAAACTATGTTTGCAGCAAAAAATTAACAAGCCAGTTAGGTCGAATGCAAATGGGAAAAAAAGTGAAAGCCAACGTAGCCATTGGGCACACTTTTTGCTAAAGTCGCGGAAATACAGGCGGAAACATAATTTCAGGCACCACAACCACTGCCACACGGTATACTTACTTTTCGTTTTCACACAAATGTTTTATTTTTCTGTTATTATTCATGTATTGTGGTGTGTGGAAGAGAGGTTTTTTTTCCTTTTCTTTGAGAAAGCCTTTATTCCACTGTAATCGTCTCACTCCCCGAGAAACGGATATACGGAGGAAGGAAAGAAAATGGCCGGGAATCGGGCTGTGCGGCTTATTCAATGCCAGACGAAAAATAAACATCAACAGTCTTGGCTGCCTCGGAGAATCAGGTCAGTCGAGCTGGCGACGAAAAAACAGAGGATGAGCCGCGATGACCTGGATGTACGGCAAAGGCGTTGTCTGACCAAACGTCCACTCATACTACTGTGGAATTCGGGAATGTAAAGCAGATGAAAGTTGGAGTCGCAACGGGGGGTGGGACGAATCCTCATTTCGTTTCATCTCTTCTTTTTGTTTTCCGCGCCACTGCTGCAAGTGTCCTTGAAGTACAAGGTCACACACGGCAACGTGGACTGAATCCGTATATTGCATTCTTTCGCGCCCCCACTCGTTGTCGACTGGACGTGTAATGCAGTGAAAATTACTTGTCTGGCGAATGAAATACAGCCGGGATATTATTTATCCTGGTGGGATTTCTTATTTCACGTTGTGAATAAAATACGGGAAAATCGTTTTTTTAATAAATCCGTGCGTACGAGATGCTTAATCCGATACCCACATTCATATTCATTTTCATGACATACGATGAATTTCATTTCATTACAGATTGAAATAAAAGTAGGGACTATCCACTTATACGAAATTCTACCGTACTTAATGAAAGGATGCTCATGTATTACACCCTAATTCCAGTAACATAAGCTTTATTTAATTATCATGACTTTGTGACATTTTCAACGAATTATCGGATAGAGTAATCGGTCCTAAATGTTAATTAATTTTTCTATTTCTCTCAATGGGAACAAATATAGCTTAGTAATGTTCAGGAAAAAGACTAATTCCAATTTCAAATTCTTCCTTAATTGTCTTAGTACGAACCCATCGAAGCCACAAACGCGGTAAAATAGCCCAAATGTCTTTGTCAAGAGATACCTGGTGAATGAATACGCGAACGAGAGAACATAAGGTGGTAAGGATGAATTAGCCGAGAATGAAGGTCGAGTGTAAAAAAAAAGAGCCTCTTTCCCTCTTTTTCGGCTGCGCGCGCGTGCGGCCATGCACGGGGCTATCGATCAACTCGTAACTCTCACTTTTCCCGCCCCTTGGACGACTGACAGATGTCAGACCGATGTTGATGAAGGAGGTAACGCATCCCGACCGGAACCCCCTCCCTGTATCTCTCATAGACGATTGCTGTCCAGATTTTGCTCCCCCCCCCACTTTTTACCTCCTGATTTTTTTCTGGGATGCTGAAGTCATCGGTGTTGAACGGATTTTCCCCCAAGAATCTTTGGGCGATTCCTGAATTTTCAATCTTCTGATTTTGTAAAAGTTACTCTCTGGGGTAACAATAGAGTGAACATTAATTCCTGAGGGTGATTTTTATCCCTCAAGAGAGAGGGCTCTAGAATTTTGAAACAGTCAATGTTTGCTCCCCTCGGTGAACTCCTTACTATATGTGAAAGATCAATGTGCTCTATTTCTAATGAATCTTAATTAGAAACGAGCCTAATATCAACTCGGTCTTATGATGATTGCAATATAATGGGATTTCGCAAGTTCAATCGTTCACCAGTGATGCTTTCGTTCTCTGATGCGAAAATCTGTAATTTGTACATATACGTAGGAGTTATTATGAATTAATAACGATTCTTAAAATTTAACGTACCTCTTTTATACCTTAATTGTTTTTTGCAAGTACAATTTTTATTTTGATAGATTTTGCCAGTATCTGGCTTTGGATATCTTCTAAATTAATGAGCACTTGGTAAGGGAATGCCATTTGGTTTTTAAGTAACAACCAAAATTTTGTACGTAACAAACAAAAAATCCAGAAAGTACGTACTTTAAAGTTTGAAGTATCTATCCGTATACGTTTTTTTAATTCTATGACATACAGAAGGACTGCCTATTTTGAAGTCTTCATAAAATTTCTGAAATAATTTTTCGAGACTTGTAGTCTTTGAAATGTTTTAAGAAGAGACTATGAATCATAAAAAAAATCCTTTATTCTTCGTTTTTTAAAGTATTTTCGTGATGTAACGTAATTTCAAAGGATCTCAAGAGATTCAATGATAATTCAACGTACTTGCTGTATTGATTGAACTTGCTCCATGTATACATTTATGATAATTAATTTTGCAATTTGTGTTTTTGTTACAGGTAAGCATTCATTGAAGTAGTTTTTGAACGACAGTTCGTAAGTACTCACCTGGTTTTGTTTTTCATTTCACACACACAACCTTGAAAATATTGAAAATCTTAATGAGTAATAAAACGGTAACTTGAAAACCCCTAAATAACCCTCCCCCCCCAAAACTTGAAAAGATGAACTTTAAACGCACCACCTCAAAAAAAAAAAAAAAAAAAAGAGTTTAAAATAATATCCAGCAGAAACGACCTTTATATCCACTTACTTGGCTCCATCCACTTGGCTTGCACTCCAGCCAGGCGTTGGTTCTCCGCTTACGTTCACCCGATACCCCATTCCGCACTTCATCGAGCTCGAAGGTCCGCATCCGAATATTCGCGTCCACAGCTGCGTCCTTTTAGTATACAAAACACCACAAGCCCCCTGCCCCCTTCACCCTTTAAATACACTGATCCTCCAAGTTTTCCTTTTCGACCGAAAAGCCACTGTGCCAATATAGAACTTCCCTTTCTGCTTTGCATTGTGCTCCGTCTTTGACGTGGAAATTTTGTTTACCTTTTCTTCCCCCGGCCCGTCCCCTCGTTATACTGTTTGGTTGTGCTTCGTACGTGCAAAGGAAAAAAAAAATCGTATGGTCGGTCGGGGGACGATATTAGGGTTCGGAATACAAAATGGAGTCAAAAAGTTTCGGATTATAAATTGTGGGAGAGCGAATGCAAAAACGGGTATTCCATGAATTTTGATGATTTGGAAGAAATACGTGTATGTTTCGTGCTTCCCTGGACGATGAAAACGTTATGTAAATGTAACATCGTTCTCTAAGTTTTTGGAAACTCTTTTTTATCCTTTTAATCAATTTTTACGTTGCACGTATTATCCAAACAAGCGCTACAACATGTGCATACTTTTTTATGTAATGCTCACACTTTAATCGACTACACGTGAATGACCTGTTTTTGATAGTGACAATAATTTAATGACGCATGTCAAATCATATCTTTGGCCGTCTGCTAATCCTAATCTTATCTCGGAGGGTATTCCTATATTATTCTGATCAAAATAAACAATAAAATAATATCTCGACTGAATCACTGGATTTCGACTGCACTCCTAACTTTCCTTTTAATTTAGATTGTTATAAAATTTATATTTTATATTTATTTTATGTATATTTTACGAGAGAATTAAATTTTCTGTGCATATTAAAGTTACGTACTTCTTAACTATTGAAACAACTTTTAAAGCAAAGTGCAAAAAAATTTTTATCCAAAATAAATCTACGATACTTCGCAAAAAATGCAGAGTAATCGAATATGGTTTTGTTATGTAAAAAGAATTAAGTTTTTGATTGTAAAAAAAAAGAAAAAAAAAAATTATGTTATTTAAATTTATTAGGTACGTTTTAGATAAAGATTACGAGTTTAATTATGAAATTAAGGATGTGTAGGGTAAAAAATATTGGTTGTAGGCTACAAGGATCTGATTGCGGGGACGTAGGACGAGAGATATTGAATTGGAGGAAAAACAAGTACCAAAAAATTCATCCACATGTACATGCACAGTCGGTGATTCCCTGTTCTAGCTTGTCACAAGATAATACACAAGACCCGGGAGTTGATCACATCTATACACACATATGCGCTACGAAGGTATCCAGTACCACCGAAGCAGATATCGACCAGATGCGCGCGGCTTATCAGCCACCTCTTTCCCTACCCCATCTAGTTTTCACTACCTGCGCAGGCACGTCGCAGTACGTACATGCTGGTACACTTGTACGTGTATCTCCTGCCGAGGCTAAATTGCATCGCGAATCGAATATCGCGCGTCTGGCGCAAAAAGGCTCCGCTAAGAGATAGAGGTAGAGGGTTTTCTCCTCTAATCATTGTCCGGAGATTGGCTGCTAATAGCCACCCCGTAGCGATATAATACCTGCGTTGTTAACTAGCTGGCCCGAATGTTTTTTTTCTTCTTTTTCTTCGTCTCCTCTTAGCTTTTTCATGTTACGAGGGATGGGTTGTGGAACGTTATCTGTTTTTGGAAAGGTCGTTGGCTGGTCGAGTTCGTTGCATATCTACAAGGGGAGTGCACGGATTTTAGTACAATTTTTGAAAATGAAAGAAAATACGTTTAAATTGATCCTATAGGTCATTTATTGTATTCGACTTAAGGAAGAAATAATTTTTTGCGTCAATACACACCGATAAAACTTAGTATCGAAAGAAAAGATTCAATGGATTTCCAAATCAAAACAAGACTAGAAAAGTGAGTGTAAATGACTAAGATTTCAAACTTTTTCCTCATTTAAGACAGTTTTCTTAATAAAAGGTATTGAATACAGTCAAAAAAAGCTCACATCCTCAGCACTAGTGAACTCTGTGACTTGTGCTTTCACTCCACATTTCACTTTGTTCACAATCACGAGTTTCCAGAAAACTAATTCCTAGGAAAGCTATTACGTTTTTCTCTCATTTTCCACAAAAGTTCGTTCATTCCTCTTCTGCCTCGATTTTTCCGGTAGTAGCCTCCGCTGATGAGCGTGGAAGCAATGACAAGAGCCACGGATGAGGAGGAGCAGCTACGCGTTCAGGAGTAAACTAGGCTGGAAGTAATGTCAAAATTAGCTGCGAACCGATAAAGGAATCTCCTGATTAGGGGTATTCACGTGGTAGGCGCTGATCTTTTGTAATTGCGAAACTATCGACTACTGGATCATTTTTCAATTCCAAACTACGAAAACATGATACATTTTTTATATATAATTGTATTGCGTACTTGGCAGTTGTCTTCCACGACTGTCCAAAGTAACATGCTATTTATGCTATTTACGATGTTAAACTTGAAATAACTTGGTCTTCGTTACAAAAAGAGTCGTCTGTTGGAAATAATTATTAAGTCACTTATACTTTTGAATTTTATTTATACGATTGTTATCGAGAAAAATTGCGAAATCCGATGGTATAATATCATTTCACTTTCTAAGTAATTTTATACTGCTTTTGATTGACAGGAATTCAATGGTCAATGTTGACCTGCAACATGAGAAAAACGAAATCACAGGTAACTTTTGTAAGCTTTGGGATGCAATTTTTTTTCTTTATACTTACGTTACTTGAGTTTATAACGATACACTTTAGCCAGCCATCTATATGTTGATCCATGCATTGAAAAAATAAAAGTTGAGGGATAAAGTTTTATAATCCCGGCTTTATACAGAAGGTAAAAAACGTAAAGAGCCATTACCATTTTAAAAATCGAGGAAACCATGGTGATATTGTTTTCAGAGATGAAAAGAATCCTTGGGAATGAGAGAGTAGGAAGAAAGAAATTCAAAACGTGTATTTTTTGAATCCTTGGTAATCTCTTTTTTACTTCAAGGACTTGTTTTAAAAGCAAAAAGCCAACAAAACTGGAGAACGAGAGTAGGAAATAAAATACGACTTGGAGAATTTGCTTCACCTTCCCTTTGAAATTTTTCAAATAACAGCCCATCTTCCTTATCTCCTCTCGGCTTTCTCTTCGTATTTCGTCTCCAATTCTCTGCAGTCGTACTTTCACCATTACATCTGGTATTCACATTACAATGTGAATGCAAATAGAAGTGCTACATATTTTTTATTTTCATTATCTTCTTTTTTCGATTGAAAGAAAAAAATACTATCAAACAATGATCTTAGATACGTGCATACCTCCTACGTCAACTGCACATACAAACATATCCTACCGTATGTAGCGGATGCATTGATCTCCAGAAGGACACCCAGGAAATAATAGCATTTGACATCTTTAAGGAAATAGAAAAGATAAGGGCCAGTTCATGCATATAGTTTGCTTAACATTGTAATGCCACTAACCCTGATCTCCTAGTCTGGTGGCCATTTACGTCATATGTTACTGCTGCTATGTACAACTCGAAACTTTGGAATTTTTGAAAGAGGGAGAATAATAAACAAACAAGATAGGATAGAATAACAGTATACTAGAGAAATCAGCATTGCGAAATGGACAAAAGAATAACACTCATGAGTAAAGTTGGACGTGATCTTTTGAAATATGAGCCATTTCTAGGTCTATTGAGAAGTCAGATGGGAGAAATTTAATGATATTTCTTTGAACAAATTTTCCTGGACCGTACTGGCTTTTGAAATAGATTTTTTGGTAAAAGCAACTATTTTTGCCGGTCAGTTGCACATATGATAACGACTCGGTAACTCTAACTGAATGTGTGTACCGTCTTTGTGCATTAAAATCGTCGAGTCACATTCCACCCATAACACGTGTGCACAGACGAGGTTGGGCAAATCCGGCGTCACCAACATTATCAACTCTCTACACTCGTGGATACTTAGTATGCACGTATTTGTATATTATGTGCATTGGTGGTTGCACATGGGAGGACGTTTGACAGCGTCGACGAGCTCGAGTAAGTAATTCTATTAGGCCGCTACCCTTGCGTATTCACCAGATATAATTCATGCAACCCGAGTACGTCCAATAGCTGTACTTGCGTACATTAAGAGAGAACTTTCTATGTGTAGTGCGAAATTTAAGAGAACAATCATTTAACAAAATTTCTCAAAAAATGAGATTATAGTAATTGAAAAAAGAGAAGTAGAATGATAATTGCGTGATGCTGTAGCTGATGTCCATTCGAGAGGGATGTAGGAAAACAAGCGACTAAGTTATAGTAAGGCGTCGAGGGGTTAAAGAAGATTAGAATTTGAGTTAATAGGCTTACCTTCGATACAAGATAAGTCAATCCTCCGTTCGGGATTTTTTTTTCGTTTTTATCCGTCTCGTTTATACTTCCTCTTTCGCCATTTCCCTTCGAGCCACGTTTTTCAAGGACCACGCTACACTTCGTTTTCTTTTCCCGGTGGAATAAATCTTTTTCGGGGTTGTCCAAGCGTCGAAGGATCGAGTTTGCATAGAATTTCCGAGCAAGAGTTCCTTCCACGATCTGAAGTGAGGATAAAACGATTGTTTATTTTGAGCACGTAGAAGTCAACGGGAATGGATTCCGTGAGGTGTTGTGAACAATGCAACCACTGTAAAATACTCTTATTTGAATTTTTACGAGAATTTTGATTTTTGAACTCAGAGACCATCAGACCATGGAATTGATAGTTTTGGTTGTATGTTTTCACATGCACACATTGCTTTATTAGTTGAGTAAAGTTACAACGCAACGTTGTCTCAAACTTACAATTATTGTATCGTTACAACTCTTACATTGTTACACACGAATGTCGTCTCATTTCAAAATATCGTAAACGTATCACGTCATTTCTGAAGGTATAATCTCCCAATTGAGTTGACACAAGGTAATATAGTTTGGAGATTTCAAGATGACATAGTATCTGTTTAAAATCCAGGAATAAAATGATATACGTTTTGATACTTATGGTTACGAGACAATACGTTGTTTTATTCGGATTACCATCAAGCGTTGCAATTAGAGGCAAATTCCAGATAAAATAAACTCATTTACCGAGAGCTCGAAGTGAAAAAAAGTCTTCTGTAGCGATTAATCATCATCGAAGCACTTAATTTTCCCGCGCAGTTGAGATAAGCCTACTGGAAGGAAACACTGCGTAACTACGAAACAAGAAAACTCCATATTCCCGCGTGAGAAACACCCCCCGAAATATCCATTTGAATTCATGACTCGAAAACCCCCCCTCGTTGGTCTAGAAACAGGAGGTTCCCGCGCTTTTAACAAGTCAACGCGGAGCTAGCAAAGAACCCCCGACCTTTCCTTCGTCTATTCAAAACGCCTATCTATCCCGGACAAGTGGAAAGGAGGCGAAACTTTTCTCATCACGGGCCAGCCACAGCCGAGTAAGCTCTTTTTCGCCTATTTCATCTCCCCGGCGTGACGAATTTATCACCCCAGGCTAGGGGATGCGCGCGTAGGCTCGAGGGAAGTTTTTCCATTTCCACCCAGGTGCCGCTCTTCCCGGCTACCGGTGGGACGCGCTCTGCGATTGAATAAGTTGCGCTCGCGATTTTGATCGATACGTGGTGCTTCGTCACGCGTCTCCTGCTCGGATGTGGTGCGTTGGGAAAGCGATGCGTCACACCGGCTTTTACTGTGCTGAAAAATTCCACGCGAGTTTATTGGCCAGTATCCGATCCGGATGGATTATGGCTCGTAACCTAATGACTTGCCGTAGAGTAACGCGTCAACTGTCATTTTTCATCGAGAGACTCATCATTTTCAAGTGATATCGGTAATGACTGGGGGTCATCGAGGAATCGCGCAGCCAACGTCAACACAAATCTACAAGTGACTTTAGTTCATCTCCACCCTCATGAGAGGTTTTTCCTGTAGATGTCTACGGACTTGGGTAACAATATTTAATTTAGGATGTAGGTGTATCTGATATTGGAACTACGTTCATTTCAAAGTCCGCTGGTTATAGAAATGTGTGTGAAAGTATGTGGTATTAAGATCAACAATTTTTCCTTCTCACCTTTTTTTTTCAAATCTGGTAAAGTTTTTTCCATGGGGCATGAATTTAAAGTGGCTTTCTAAATATAATGAAAAAATCTAACTCACCCCAGCGCGCAGGGGACGAACTTTTCAATCTCATTTCGTTCGCGAAAACGTGATAAAAGTTTGCTTACCTCCCGGAATATCGAACGACAACAGAGGCCGTACGCGTGTGTCACGCGTGCGCGAAAAAAAGGAAAAGTGCGAGGTGCATATTTTTATTTACGCACACAATCACTTTGCCAATACCTTGTCCATGGCGACGCACCGAAATAGACAAAGTGGGACATCCGTTGGTGCAAAAGCACAGCCAAAGGGGGCTCTTTGTCTCCTACGGATTGGATTTCCCTTCGGTGCCTCATCCTTTTTTTGAGAGCTTTTTTGTCCGCGTTGGCCTGTTTTTTCGTCCAAGAGTAATGAACTCTTGGGTTAAAAATACCCTACGGTATCGAAGTTTGAGTTTCGTAAGTTACAAGCTATTCTTGCAAGCTTACATTTTGTTGAAGTGAAACAACATCATTGGGGTCACGATAGATCTTGGAAAATTGCAGATGAATCCAAGAAATTTTCTCTGTGAATTCACAAAGCGTTTTCGCGTGGTCATTGAAATGACAGATATACTGAGAATGGACTATTGATGCTCTTGTTGATCCGATTAGGCTTTTCTCGAGCTAGTACTTGAGAGTCTGAAATTCGTTTTACATAAAACAAATGATGATTAACATCTTACCATCATTCTTCTTTGTTTAAATTTTGTGATTTGCTTCCCACTACTTTTTGAAATAAGGGTTGGCACCTGATGTTATGTGCTTAAAATAAATCTAATAAATCTAGGCTTCTATTGAGTCGTTGTTGTAGTACTATGGATCGGAAGACTATCAGAATTATATTTTTCAATGTATTAGTTATGTACAATGACGACATGTGGTAAGTGTACACGAGTTCTAGGGTTCAGCAGAAAAAACTTTCTGGCCTGAAACAAAAAACCACGTACATGCTCAGTATTTTTTCAAGTTATACATGCCAAAGACACTCGAAGATTGACATTTACAAAGTATCTAATTTTAGTGGAGTCCTCGAGTTGCGTGACCACGTGAAAAGGTCAATAAAAGAAATAACTGGAGCATGTACAAGCTGGAAAATGACACCCGCTAGACTCGTGTGATCCAAAATTACCATTGACGTACGGAAGGATGAGCGAACCGTGCGCACGTGAAAATTGCACCCATATCCATAAAAACCGCGTACACTATGTAACCCTCACGGAACGGACAAACAGCTCATAAAGTCTCACCCGGAGTTGCAGAAAAAGAGACGGAGAAAGGCGCGTTTTGTACGTGCTTCTCGTTCCGCTCGCTCATCACGAGTGGAGTTTATTAGTTGGCAATAAGAGCGGGTCCCGGGACTCTTATCCTCTCCCCTCTGTATCCCAAGTGTACCGTATACACCCCCCTCTTGTATCCCAATTCCCTGGGGTGGGTGAGGTTGCTGCATTGAATGCAAAAAATGGAGGGAGAATTCCGTGGGATAGACGACGAGGACTGTGTTGACGAAAGAGGGGGGGTGGGTGACTCGTTTTTTTTTTCTCGTACAGGTGGCAATAGACCGCGATGAAATGAAAAATCGAGGGCTGTGGATTTTTCTTGTTTCTATTTTTCATCCTTTATTCTGCTCTTTCTTTTGTTTTTGCGTACATTATGTACGCTCGACGAGCAATCTGCGATTATCGATGCTGGGTCGGGCACAGCTGGGATCATTACTGGGAACAGCAGATAACTCCAGTGTCGGTGGAAGAAAATCCTTTTTTTTGTACCGTGGTTTGATTGGTTGCTCTCCACGACTGGATTTCTTCTCTGCGGGTTCTTCTTTTGTTTATTTTTTCAATTTGTCTAATGTATGTTTGCTGGAATTGACTGGGACTCGGTGCCAAAGGGTCTTGTCTGACTATACGACCCGCTTACTACTGATGAGTTGAAACGATCCTCTATCGGTACAACACAGCTTATCTCACAGTTGTACGTTTCGTTCAAACAATTGGGATGTACATTTTTCAATGCTCACAAGTTATTTGAGACCGCAAATCCTGAATTCCTTTTTTGAAGGAATAATATGTCCTTACGCTGGCTCTGTTGCGGTCATAATACGTTTGGGCCACAACAAACACAAAAAAACAAAATTAAATTTGTTTCAACTAATAACGAGGAGCTGTGTACTCTGAAATCTCGATTAATCTTCCGACGTCACCTAAATACTACGTAAGTCTTTTTAAAACCAAGAGAGTCTTAAATATTGATACATAACTTTCCATAGATTCTCATAATTTTTATAACAGTCTTTTCGTGGCTTTGAACATTTTTAAACTCATCCTGCGACTTCAAGTGACATTGGATGCCTTTGAAAAAAAAACTATAAACCTTTTTCACAATGCCATAAAAATGTTTTTCAACTTAAGCCATACTACTCTGACAAAATATCTATACATATATGTATGTGTGTTTTTGTGTACATCATGGTTTATTTACTTTTCATTTTTTTTTTTTTCTTTTTCTTTGCCACTGAATAAAGCTTTTTCGTTTTACTGATTAACTTTTGTTTTATTTAGATCTTTTTGTATTATTAAAAATAAATTTTTGCTAAAAAAAAATTATTTTGCATCTTAAATTATGAAAAATCATTTAATTTCAATAATATAAAAAATTTGTTTTTTAAATTATGTTTGAATTTATATCCAATCATGTACAGACATCTTAAAAAACAAAACTATTGAGAAATGTTTTTTGGGAAGCTGTGCGCAAATAAATTAGCAGCTACTTTTTACTTCAACCAGGCTACTTTTTATATCAACACGGAGATGAATGATCAATAGAAATATCTCATCGTTAATGCAACGTAGTTCGCTCTCAGGAAAGCCAAGATGCATCAAAGCGATAAAATAGAGACATAGATGTGTATACGTTCCCTTACACGTGCAACGAGCTGGCAATTAGTGGAAAACCCATTTGATTTCTCCTGGGAAAGCTGTGGTGGAAGCAAAAGAGGTGAGACGAAAGACGAGGGGGAGCATCAATTTGCCAGCGTACTTGGGCCACCGTACCTCAAAATAGATCTCGTTGCAGCGAATAAATTGATTTTTCTAATCCCCTTTCGTATAAACTTTGGTTGTGTATCGGAAAAAGATTAATTTTTTTCCGTCTCATCTACTTTTTTTGCAAGGGCAGCGAAATTATTGAGAAAAGGATGATTAGGGGACTGTTTTTTCTTTTTTTTTTTTTTTGGCAGTAAATTGCTAAGCTGTTTTCAATTTAAAGAGCTACTTTTAGTATTTGTGTTTCTATCTTTTTATAGTGATTAAAAAAATTTACTATAATTCGTATGTAATGAAAGGTTAAGTGAATAATTATTGTGTATAAATAAATGGCAACCTAACTGTTAGATTAAAAAAATTTAAAAAAATATTTTAAAACGCAGTTTTTTTAAATATAAAAGAAAAATTAACAAAAACGAATAAAACAGATTGCTTTATACACGTGACTTTCAATAGTTTTATCAATAAAAACAATAATTAGGTAAACAAATTTTATCACTAGAAAATTACAATGAAAAGTGTGGATGCCAACAACATTATTTATTGACAGTCTTCACTTCTAAAAAATCTTATTAAGTATAGTAATACGATCTAAAATTTAATGTTAGTATCTACAGTTTTCATTTTTATTTTTAATGAAAAAATTTTTTACCGAATCATGATTCCTGCTAATGAAATTGTTTAAAGTTGTATGTGCAAAGCAATTGATTTAATTACCTTGGGTTCATATTTTAATTGTATTTTCAATAAGTGTGTTAAAACTTTTTTTTTATCTATTTCGTACTCAAAGTTTGAAATTACTTTTTAGGAATGCATTATCAATGCTTTTTATTTTTGCTCATTGCTCATATCAGAGATTCGTACCAGAGCTCTGAGAAATCAATTTGCGAATTTTCATCACTTTTTAGAGCATCTATGCCTTTGTGTCTGCATTACCTACTTGACATTAATTTTTCGTAGCTTGCAGTTATTACTAGTCATTTGCATGCAAGTTTCTTGTTGCAGCCCTAAATCATTTTTAGTTTATTATATTTGTACATGGGTATTTACCGTATTTACATATACATATCTTTAATGTTGTTTTTTTACTTAATATTAGTAACTTGGTTAATAACTTGTGCTTGTATCCGAGTTTCGTGCCATAGCCCAAGTTATTAACTCATTAACACCCTTTATACTGAATGTAGACAAATATAATAGCTTTTTGTGCTTTCTGGAGTTATGTCCTGAATTTTAATTTTATTTTCCACTAATCCGTTGTCACTTAAAGAAAAAGCTAGCCTGTCATTTAGTGGGGGGGGGGGC
>NW_019379577.1:2728720-2739450 GCF_000648655.2 Copidosoma floridanum | reverse complement strand
TTTTATTTTATTTAGGAAAGAGGGCGGGTCCAGGGAGGAAATTTGATTTATTTTTCAGCATATGCTTGCTTGTCACGGGCTGAGTTTTTTTCGTTGCGTTTGTAGTATTTTTTGTCTAATTAGATAATATGCGGTTTTTCGGTAAATACAATTTGATTCATTGACTTTTTAATAAAAAGTCTTTCTACAACTGCATAAAATATTTTTTAAATGAAAAAAATTGTACTAGATGCAACATGTTTTTCTTACCTTGTATGGTTTTTTTATGGATATGTTTATTTATTTACATATTTGGCATCCTAAGCTTACTATTTACTCGCAGAAAAAAAGTATCAATTTCTTTCACCAGCCATATGTTTTATTATAGAAAAATAAAATTTTACCTTACTAATAAGAAACATAGTTAGTTTTTATATCGTGGTCAAAAATCACCTCAAATATCAGCTACCCTTACTTTTCATTGTGAAGTAATTTTATATAAAACTATCATGGTTAACATCAACACGTCATTATATTATCATATCGTATCGTTCTAAACCCTGAGTCAAATACTTCATCATAAGTTGTTTTATTTTGCTCACCTGTTCCAAGCTATAAGTTGAATAAATGCAGGTAAATTTTTTTTACATATCTCAGAGTCTAAATACCGATATACAGGTTACTTGAGATAAACAGACCATGTCAAACGGACTTTACGTGGAGCTTTAATTTTTTTTAGATTTCGGTGAGTATCGCGATTTACACAATTGTGAGAAGTATTGCAAATGTATTTTGAAAATAATTATTTTATCAAAGCATAAGTTAATTAGTTACTACGAAAATCTACGTAAAATCTCAGTCCAGATACTCACAAGTTTCTCCACATATTCAGCTCATTAATTTTGTTCAGTAGTAAAAATTACGTATTAATAATTTAATTATTATTCTATTTTTGGTTCTATTATCGAGCCTTAAGAGAACTCATGAATCTATTTCGTAACTACTATCATGATTGAGGCCTGTCCCCGTTATATAGTCCAATATTAACTTAGTTTAATCGTCTACTTAATAACATGTATGTAGATGTTATATGGAAAATGGCAATATTTCTTTTTCTTTTGATAAATACGTACATTTACTGCTCTCACGAAGACTAGATACTTCAACAGACAATACTTGTGAATATGTTAGTACCAAAAACAAAAAAAAAACAAAACAAAAATTGTAACAATGATAATTTAGCTCACATTTAGTTTAATATTGATTAATGAATGTTGCTAATTTGTACCTGATAGTGAAACATGCATTTTTCAAGCTTTTTGTTGAAGTGCTGCATACATTTACTCCTTCAAATAGGTTGTTGAATGAACATAATTGGATTTTAGTAGTTTTTTAACAAGATAGCCATTCACCTCTGTCTATCATTTCTTTGACTAGATGAACCCCTTAAAAATGTCACTACTGTATTTTTGTTTGTTCTGAGATTCCTTTTAATGTAACAATTAATCCATTCTTATCCAACGACAAACATTAAAATATCAAAGAACGTTTGTTTCTCTGAGAAACTTTAATCGTACAATTTCCATAACACTTGAGTAAAATTAACCAAATACTATTCTGGTATTTATGATTGTACTTATCTTATACACTTTTCAGTATATTATTAAAACGTAAAAAAACCAACAAAACAAAATTAAAGAAAAAAAAAACAAAAACAATTATCTGTTGTAAACAGTACCACTCTGGCGTATTAAGATTTTTGATAAAACCGATGCAAATCAAAGTTTTTGCACGTACGTACACCAATACCTATACGCTTGAAAGTACTAGAGCACTGGAAGCCTTATCTTTTCCAGTTTGCATACACATACACACACACACCTAATTACACACTGTGTAATACACAGTAAACCGCAGGAATCTCTCAAGCATCTTTCTCTTCCGCAGCAGTACAGCTACAACTTTTAATTAACCCTTGGATGCCACCAGAGCTTTCCTACATTCACACGGCACTGCTTCGCAAATAACGGTGTGCCGACTCGATGAGTTTCGATTTTTCATAAAAAAAGAAAAAAAAATGAGAGAGAGATACGAAAGCTGGGGAAGTCTGACGAGGAAGTCCAAAGTTTCTGGTAAGGAAGCCGCGCAATTCAACTCGTTTATAAACCAAGAAAGGCAAGAGGGCAACATCACGCTCTCTCGCTCACGGCGATCATTTCACGTCTAAAGTTTCAGTGGGGGGTAAAATTTGCCCCGGCGTTGAATAATTCGTGTTTGACTTCCCCAAGAATTGGCTCATTTTCGATGTACATTTTGGGATTTAAATAAAACTGCGCTTGGTTTGCCTACGAACGATTGGTAACTTTTGTTCCCTCGCTCACAGCATGTAAAAGCACGTGTTTTCTCTGTACATTTTTTTGTGCTGAGGATGTATGTGTTCAAGTAGAAAAAAAAAATGTTCAACGATGCATTTTTGCGCCCGTAGTACGATGATTTTCTCATCGGTATTCATCAACTTGGAAAAAAAGAAGGGGCTGCAGGTCGTCGAGGTTCCAATAATCATCCAGGATAGGAAAAGAGACGAGATTTTTTCTAGAACGGGCGCATAAATTACTAACAACCACTTTCTAATAACTTATCCTGTACACGAGTGGGTGGGGGAAACTCGAGCGGATTTCACGGTGCAGCAAATTTTGTTCTCGAAAATATGGAGACGCGCAGAGCCCGAAATTGCCTGCATATTTCAAGCGGACGGGTTCTGTTGCTATTATCAGCGAGACAGCAGCTTGCGTGCAATNATATATAAAAGAAAAATTAACAAAAACGAATAAAACAGATTGCTTTATACACGTGACTTTCAATAGTTTTATCAATAAAAACAATAATTAGGTAAACAAATTTTATCACTAGAAAATTACAATGAAAAGTGTGGATGCCAACAACATTATTTATTGACAGTCTTCACTTCTAAAAAATCTTATTAAGTATAGTAATACGATCTAAAATTTAATGTTAGTATCTACAGTTTTCATTTTTATTTTTAATGAAAAAATTTTTTACCGAATCATGATTCCTGCTAATGAAATTGTTTAAAGTTGTATGTGCAAAGCAATTGATTTAATTACCTTGGGTTCATATTTTAATTGTATTTTCAATAAGTGTGTTAAAACTTTTTTTTTATCTATTTCGTACTCAAAGTTTGAAATTACTTTTTAGGAATGCATTATCAATGCTTTTTATTTTTGCTCATTGCTCATATCAGAGATTCGTACCAGAGCTCTGAGAAATCAATTTGCGAATTTTCATCACTTTTTAGAGCATCTATGCCTTTGTGTCTGCATTACCTACTTGACATTAATTTTTCGTAGCTTGCAGTTATTACTAGTCATTTGCATGCAAGTTTCTTGTTGCAGCCCTAAATCATTTTTAGTTTATTATATTTGTACATGGGTATTTACCGTATTTACATATACATATCTTTAATGTTGTTTTTTTACTTAATATTAGTAACTTGGTTAATAACTTGTGCTTGTATCCGAGTTTCGTGCCATAGCCCAAGTTATTAACTCATTAACACCCTTTATACTGAATGTAGACAAATATAATAGCTTTTTGTGCTTTCTGGAGTTATGTCCTGAATTTTAATTTTATTTTCCACTAATCCGTTGTCACTTAAAGAAAAAGCTAGCCTGTCATTTAGTGGGGGGGGGGGGCATCTCCGATTTCCCGCAAAATTAAGTATTAGAGCCTATTGTGTGTGAAAAATTTTAACCTTATGGGATGTCGCGAAGTGATCGAAAACTAGGTGATAAAATTTGATTCTAGATATGCGTACATATGTACGTATAAAAATAAATGTGAAAGGGAATTGAAGAAAAATGTGCAAAAGAATGCGACAGTGCCATATTTTTTTGGCTCGAGCACCGATGGTCAATAAGTCTTAACATCACAACTTCGTCACGGGAAAAAAACCTGGACAAATCGGTACGAACGGTTTTGCTTATTTTTCGTTGAAATTGAGACGAAGGAGACAAATAGCCGGCATCGGAAAAACTCTCAAGGGAAACGAAAGCCCCTCTCTCGTCGGCCCGTCTCCCATTACTTCTCTGCTTTTCCAACTTGGCAGACTCGACCAGCTGCAATTTCACGATTTTTCGACCAAACCACCGGCAGAACTCTCTTTGAAGTTTCTCACTGCGGCAGATGTTGGGAAAGAAAAGTACTCAAGTTTAAGAGTTCAAGTGTTTATGCTTTAATGGGAAGGGAGGTCCTCTGCTTTTATTACAGTTTTTTGGTTGTGTTGCAAAAATTGTGTTTTCTTACGTAAAATTAAAAAGAAAAAATAAAAGAAGAAGACATGTAAGTACGGAGTTCCAAGTTTTTCGCAAAGGTTGCATCTTTTGCTCACTGATGGATATCTACCTTAACAGGTATTGATCCAACGGTGCTTCAGTGCGAAATCTCATCGAAATTTCGTATCTCCGTTACGCCAAAGAGATTTAAAAACATTTCTAACCTCTGTTTCAATGTTGGGGAAAATCGATCGATCAGAGCTCAATTCTTGGAAGTATACTTTTTTATTTCCATCAGCCAATAATATACCAAATGCACGTTAAAAAAAAAAAAAACTTTCAGGAGTGAAACATCGACCTCAAAGAATTCCCGTGGGCAAGCATCCGAAAAAGCGAACCCTCCCAGGAAATCCATCCGTCTTCGATTTCTCCGTGCTTTTTGATGGTCCTTACACACGTTCCTGTATTTTTATCCAACAAAAAGTTTTAGTCTTCTTTTTCTGCAAATTTACGCGAGTAAAATTAGTACTGTTTTGTTACAAAAGTCCAAAGGTCTGGCGTTGAAATACTCAACACGTGCGGAAACTTTTTAATTCTGCACGAGGAAGAAGAAGTTTCAGCTCGAATCCGAGGCATTATTAAACCCTTTCTATTCCCGTGGAATTTTATTTTTACCTTCTAACTCCCAAGGGATACTTGAAATGGTCGAATTTTCATACAGGAAATTTCAAGCTGAAAGCCACGTGCGAAAAGTTTCGAAAGCCAAAGCGCAATTATAAAATCCGTGAAAAATTTCGTAGCTCACGGGTGACCCAGCAGTTGGCTCACCGAATGGCTTTTTCTCCGTTTTTTATTGGTTGAAAAAAAGTTGTAACTATCAATTGAAAGTTTTCCCCGCTTGATCGCCCACTCTCTTTTTTTCTTTGTTTATTATTTTTTTCAATTAAATGGAAATAAATTGCTTTCCAGGGCAGTACCGACTCGATAAGTTTCAAAATCAATTTCAAGTTTTTATTGGTTTTTACTTTGGATAAAATCTTTGAATGAACAGTTTTCTCACAAAACTCGAGGTGATACAAAGCTTACGTAATACTTTATGGCATTGTAATTATATTCATTATATTTCAAATAATAAATTTGACATGACATTACAATCATCACAGAATCGTCTCAATACTTGAATATAACGTTCCTATATGCACAGTTGAAAATTATGAGTTAATTACCAAACCGGTTTCTGACCTAAAATAATTTTAATAAAAACACAAATTTTATGTAGTAGGGCAATAGTTCACATAATAGTAAATTACATTAGATTTGTGCATTTTACCATAAAACTTGCGTAAAATACTATGTACACAATTTAAACATACATACATTAAAATATATTTTTTATAGTTAATATTTTCCCTCTATTATACTTTAATAAAACAGGACTTCAAGGACAATTAAATATAGAGACTACATAATTATGATATTAAAATACGCCAGTGTTAAAAAAAAAAAATTTATTACACAAAAATCAAGTCTCAGTAGTCATACTTATCCTTAAATTTTGTAAATTAGAAAATAGTTTTCATTAATCAATCTTTTAAGCAGTCACTTTTATTTCTGAACTCTCTTAAATTGGATCCAAACTAAAGGTGATTAACAAATATAGCAGTTACTCATTGTTGTGATAAAAATTGCTTTTTCAAGAGCCTGGATATTTATCTTGTAATTATTAGAATTATCAATTCCTTCGTCCAAATGCACTCGAGATTTAATGAAAGCACCTACAACCAAATTGGTCTTACGTGGCTGCGTCCACAGAAAAAGCATCCATCGGATGGTGGTTGAAATTTCTCCAAGCTACGAATATTGCACTCACACAAGGGAATTCATACCGAATAAAAGCCACGAAAAAATTAAAAAACCCATGAGAAAAGGAAGAAATTGTACGTGCAATAAAACTGACGCACCAAGCACCGTCCGTTCCAAAAATAAAGCAGTAGCAAAGCCTCGCCCCTTTTTGCAATCTGTTTGCTAGCGAGCTTTTCATACGACGGCCAGATGCTAGGCTATTTTTGCACGCGCGCGGAGGAAAAAAAGAATAAAGGGAAAAAGGATGGAAAATCCAGCGTTATTAAAACTCGCGATTTACGAGAGGAGGACTCGAGGATATAGGTACACTAACATACACATACATGCTTACGCAGTGGCGATATCCTGGATTTCGGAACTTCTGCGTCCTGACAGCGAATTTCCGCGGCGTGAAAATTTCGTGGATTAAATTTCCCTCTTCTATCGCCTCCTCCACGGCTTCGTGCCAAATTAAGGTGAATGGTTGTGTATCCCCTCCTCCTTACCTGCATAACCGAGTAAGGGCAAGATTAGGGCAAAAAAATCATCATAAAACCTTAGTTATTGCCTGGGCGGAAATCTACCTGATTTCCCGGCGAGCTTATTAAAGCGGAAAAGGGGGGGGGGGCACTAAAATTTTAGATGGAGGCAAATAAATTTCGCGCTTTCATGGGCTGCTTTTGGCTCGAGGAGGAGGAGAAGGAGGTGGCGGTACACGTTTACGCGCTTGGTGTTGAAGAATTAGGTTGCGAACTCTCTGCATTACGATGTTGGTGTTGCTTTACGCGGGTAGACGAGGAAACGGGGGGTGTTTAAGGCTTTAAGAGGTAAATTGCTGTTTTTTTTGGGGAAACTTCTATTGGACCGTCCGTTGCTTATAAGTTGATCGGGCTTTGTATTTTTTGTCATGCGTATATAGGTAACGGTAATATAATGTGGATGTTTCGCAGATTTTTTTAGTTTTTTAAACCATGAGCTTCTAAGCTTGGCATAATCTTGTGCACAAATAGACTACCAACTTATATTTGGTCATTTGTTTTACATTGTCTACGAATGTGCGTTCGGATGCAAGATTTCTGTTAAAATGTTAGTTGGTCGATTGGAGAAGGAGCAAAGATTATTTTCCTCAATTAATTTTTTGTCTCTTAGATAGCAAATAAATTCCAAACTTGGTACAAATTATATTACAGAGGGTGTTTGGACAATTTTTTGAATCTCATTTAGTAACTAATTAATGTTTGCTTATTTCATTATGATTTAAAAAAATATCGTTTATACGTTTCATAAAATATATGTGTACATTTTTTTGCATTGATAGAAATTTTATGAATTATAATTTAGTCAAAAATAGTGTTTATGCTTTAATGGGAAGGGAGGTCCTCTGCTTTTATTACAGTTTTTTGGTTGTGTTGCAAAAATTGTGTTTTCTTACGTAAAATTAAAAAGAAAAAATAAAAGAAGAAGACATGTAAGTACGGAGTTCCAAGTTTTTCGCAAAGGTTGCATCTTTTGCTCACTGATGGATATCTACCTTAACAGGTATTGATCCAACGGTGCTTCAGTGCGAAATCTCATCGAAATTTCGTATCTCCGTTACGCCAAAGAGATTTAAAAACATTTCTAACCTCTGTTTCAATGTTGGGGAAAATCGATCGATCAGAGCTCAATTCTTGGAAGTATACTTTTTTATTTCCATCAGCCAATAATATACCAAATGCACGTTAAAAAAAAAAAAAACTTTCAGGAGTGAAACATCGACCTCAAAGAATTCCCGTGGGCAAGCATCCGAAAAAGCGAACCCTCCCAGGAAATCCATCCGTCTTCGATTTCTCCGTGCTTTTTGATGGTCCTTACACACGTTCCTGTATTTTTATCCAACAAAAAGTTTTAGTCTTCTTTTTCTGCAAATTTACGCGAGTAAAATTAGTACTGTTTTGTTACAAAAGTCCAAAGGTCTGGCGTTGAAATACTCAACACGTGCGGAAACTTTTTAATTCTGCACGAGGAAGAAGAAGTTTCAGCTCGAATCCGAGGCATTATTAAACCCTTTCTATTCCCGTGGAATTTTATTTTTACCTTCTAACTCCCAAGGGATACTTGAAATGGTCGAATTTTCATACAGGAAATTTCAAGCTGAAAGCCACGTGCGAAAAGTTTCGAAAGCCAAAGCGCAATTATAAAATCCGTGAAAAATTTCGTAGCTCACGGGTGACCCAGCAGTTGGCTCACCGAATGGCTTTTTCTCCGTTTTTTATTGGTTGAAAAAAAGTTGTAACTATCAATTGAAAGTTTTCCCCGCTTGATCGCCCACTCTCTTTTTTTCTTTGTTTATTATTTTTTTCAATTAAATGGAAATAAATTGCTTTCCAGGGCAGTACCGACTCGATAAGTTTCAAAATCAATTTCAAGTTTTTATTGGTTTTTACTTTGGATAAAATCTTTGAATGAACAGTTTTCTCACAAAACTCGAGGTGATACAAAGCTTACGTAATACTTTATGGCATTGTAATTATATTCATTATATTTCAAATAATAAATTTGACATGACATTACAATCATCACAGAATCGTCTCAATACTTGAATATAACGTTCCTATATGCACAGTTGAAAATTATGAGTTAATTACCAAACCGGTTTCTGACCTAAAATAATTTTAATAAAAACACAAATTTTATGTAGTAGGGCAATAGTTCACATAATAGTAAATTACATTAGATTTGTGCATTTTACCATAAAACTTGCGTAAAATACTATGTACACAATTTAAACATACATACATTAAAATATATTTTTTATAGTTAATATTTTCCCTCTATAATACTTTAATAAAACAGGACTTCAAGGACAATTAAATATAGAGACTACATAATTATGATATTAAAATACGCCAGTGTTAAAAAAAAAAAATTTATTACACAAAAATCAAGTCTCAGTAGTCATACTTATCCTTAAATTTTGTAAATTAGAAAATAGTTTTCATTAATCAATCTTTTAAGCAGTCACTTTTATTTCTGAACTCTCTTAAATTGGATCCAAACTAAAGGTGATTAACAAATATAGCAGTTACTCATTGTTGTGATAAAAATTGCTTTTTCAAGAGCCTGGATATTTATCTTGTAATTATTAGAATTATCAATTCCTTCGTCCAAATGCACTCGAGATTTAATGAAAGCACCTACAACCAAATTGGTCTTACGTGGCTGCGTCCACAGAAAAAGCATCCATCGGATGGTGGTTGAAATTTCTCCAAGCTACGAATATTGCACTCACACAAGGGAATTCATACCGAATAAAAGCCACGAAAAAATTAAAAAACCCATGAGAAAAGGAAGAAATTGTACGTGCAATAAAACTGACGCACCAAGCACCGTCCGTTCCAAAAATAAAGCAGTAGCAAAGCCTCGCCCCTTTTTGCAATCTGTTTGCTAGCGAGCTTTTCATACGACGGCCAGATGCTAGGCTATTTTTGCACGCGCGCGGAGGAAAAAAAGAATAAAGGGAAAAAGGATGGAAAATCCAGCGTTATTAAAACTCGCGATTTACGAGAGGAGGACTCGAGGATATAGGTACACTAACATACACATACATGCTTACGCAGTGGCGATATCCTGGATTTCGGAACTTCTGCGTCCTGACAGCGAATTTCCGCGGCGTGAAAATTTCGTGGATTAAATTTCCCTCTTCTATCGCCTCCTCCACGGCTTCGTGCCAAATTAAGGTGAATGGTTGTGTATCCCCTCCTCCTTACCTGCATAACCGAGTAAGGGCAAGATTAGGGCAAAAAAATCATCATAAAACCTTAGTTATTGCCTGGGCGGAAATCTACCTGATTTCCCGGCGAGCTTATTAAAGCGGAAAAGGGGGGGGGGGCACTAAAATTTTAGATGGAGGCAAATAAATTTCGCGCTTTCATGGGCTGCTTTTGGCTCGAGGAGGAGGAGAAGGAGGTGGCGGTACACGTTTACGCGCTTGGTGTTGAAGAATTAGGTTGCGAACTCTCTGCATTACGATGTTGGTGTTGCTTTACGCGGGTAGACGAGGAAACGGGGGGTGTTTAAGGCTTTAAGAGGTAAATTGCTGTTTTTTTTGGGGAAACTTCTATTGGACCGTCCGTTGCTTATAAGTTGATCGGGCTTTGTATTTTTTGTCATGCGTATATAGGTAACGGTAATATAATGTGGATGTTTCGCAGATTTTTTTAGTTTTTTAAACCATGAGCTTCTAAGCTTGGCATAATCTTGTGCACAAATAGACTACCAACTTATATTTGGTCATTTGTTTTACATTGTCTACGAATGTGCGTTCGGATGCAAGATTTCTGTTAAAATGTTAGTTGGTCGATTGGAGAAGGAGCAAAGATTATTTTCCTCAATTAATTTTTTGTCTCTTAGATAGCAAATAAATTCCAAACTTGGTACAAATTATATTACAGAGGGTGTTTGGACAATTTTTTGAATCTCATTTAGTAACTAATTAATGTTTGCTTATTTCATTATGATTTAAAAAAATATCGTTTATACGTTTCATAAAATATATGTGTACATTTTTTTGCATTGATAGAAATTTTATGAATTATAATTTAGTCAAAAATAGTGTTTATGCTTTAATGGGAAGGG
>NW_019379577.1:2710797-2726758 GCF_000648655.2 Copidosoma floridanum | reverse complement strand
TTTTATTTTATTTAGGAAAGAGGGCGGGTCCAGGGAGGAAATTTGATTTATTTTTCAGCATATGCTTGCTTGTCACGGGCTGAGTTTTTTTCGTTGCGTTTGTAGTATTTTTTGTCTAATTAGATAATATGCGGTTTTTCGGTAAATACAATTTGATTCATTGACTTTTTAATAAAAAGTCTTTCTACAACTGCATAAAATATTTTTTAAATGAAAAAAATTGTACTAGATGCAACATGTTTTTCTTACCTTGTATGGTTTTTTTATGGATATGTTTATTTATTTACATATTTGGCATCCTAAGCTTACTATTTACTCGCAGAAAAAAAGTATCAATTTCTTTCACCAGCCATATGTTTTATTATAGAAAAATAAAATTTTACCTTACTAATAAGAAACATAGTTAGTTTTTATATCGTGGTCAAAAATCACCTCAAATATCAGCTACCCTTACTTTTCATTGTGAAGTAATTTTATATAAAACTATCATGGTTAACATCAACACGTCATTATATTATCATATCGTATCGTTCTAAACCCTGAGTCAAATACTTCATCATAAGTTGTTTTATTTTGCTCACCTGTTCCAAGCTATAAGTTGAATAAATGCAGGTAAATTTTTTTTACATATCTCAGAGTCTAAATACCGATATACAGGTTACTTGAGATAAACAGACCATGTCAAACGGACTTTACGTGGAGCTTTAATTTTTTTTAGATTTCGGTGAGTATCGCGATTTACACAATTGTGAGAAGTATTGCAAATGTATTTTGAAAATAATTATTTTATCAAAGCATAAGTTAATTAGTTACTACGAAAATCTACGTAAAATCTCAGTCCAGATACTCACAAGTTTCTCCACATATTCAGCTCATTAATTTTGTTCTCCTCTGCATAACATTTGGGCTACAACGCAACTAGATCCTTTCCATCTCGTATTCATTGAATCATATGATAGAAAAGCTCCCTAACTCGAATTCAACTGAAGAAACTGATTGTCTGAGTCTCACGTCTCTACTCTGCTCTCAGAAAACTAATTCCTGAATATTAATGTCTCAGGAAGACAGGAACCATTTCGAATTTCCGACGGAAAATCAGACATCTCTATTTTTTTGTGAAAAAAGCGGATGTTTCAATCTCGTACAAGAAAAGCTATACTCTACTACCAAGAACAAACACGGGAAAAAATACAAACCCTCCTTGGCTAGCTTTTTCTATCATAAAAAAAGAAAAAACAGTCCATAATGTGCTCATTGAGAAAATGAGTAATCTATGTATTCTTTGAGCAACTCCGAATCGTAAATCATCTCATGCCAGACAAAATCCTTCAACTTATTGGACGACTAACAAATGTGCATACCGCACAAACTTACGAATAAACGTACAATGTGCACAAACTTACAAAAAGCCATTCCCCTTCTCTCCCTATACCCACAGACCTATGCACTGTTCATCCATCACCCTCGAGATTCGGATTTTCCATGCGTACACACACTCACCATACCCGGTGTCCGCGTACACGAACACATACACACATACACACACACACACAAACGCACGCACACATGGGAGCTGTAACATTGTCGTATCGTTGTTGTTGCCCCCGTTGGCACCAGCGGCTTATCCATTTAATTAACGAGGACAATGGGACGACGTAGCACGGCGCCAGAGATTGCGCCGACTCTCGCTGCTTTTTCTCATCCCCCTCCCTCGTCCTTCTGTCTGGTTGTGTACCCACTTTAGTGTCGCCGAAGCTGTCACTTCCGACAATTGTTCGGATGGGCGGCACAGCGAATCGATAAATATTTGATGGAACCATCTAACTTTCTGTTTCTCTCATTCTCAATGTGCACATATAATTGAATCCCAGACTCGCGCCTACGTGCAATACGCGTAAATTCAAGTCCGCGCTAGATTTCGAAAGGACAAAGGGAACGATGGAAGAAAGGGTTGGAGAGTTTTCGTGCATCAGCCAAAGGGAGCGATGATGTAATGGACGGTAGGACGCGGGCTCGAGAGTGCTGTCGGTGTTGTGGAGTTTATTGACTCTGTGAGCTCGAGAGACCTCCTACTTCGTGTTACTTACTCGATTGTTTGAGTTTACTTGTTGTGAATCCCAAATAATTATTTTTCAGTAGAACAAACGACTATGGTCGAAACTCAAGTTGTGGACATAACTTTGTTTTGCTATCAGGTAAAAATAAAATTTTATGAAGAACCTTGACAATAGATGCATGGATGTAGATTTGACAAAGATGGCAAAAAAAAGAACAATCAATGGAATTACAATGACTCCAGGTCTTTTGAATCCCTATGGAACTATGAGATGGCATGTTAAAGTAATGTGTACGACAAACGTATGCTAAATTTTTATCACCACTCTACATCATCCAGCTAAATTTGCTACTGTTATTCGATGCAAGTAATCAATCATTCCGTTTATCTGAAACGCATGTTTAACAATTAAATGAAATCAACATAATATTGTGTCAAAAAAATTCACGTCCCACACACGCGAGTGGGCGTATACGGTATGCGTTACTCGATAATGTCACTCAGCGACAACTCTAAGGACAACGACACGCACTCCCCCTTGAAATCCTCACCCACGGTTTCCATCAGTTAAAGGCTGCTTTTGAGAACATGACGTAAACTCATGCACACAAGGGACGGACAGGTATATATAATTGGGTGCTCGTTCACACGGAGGAAGAAAAGACGGACAGCTATGCAAGCAGGCGCCCGCCCACAATGTCATTATTGTTTGCTCCTCGACGAGGAGGAAGGAGGGGACTATCGGCGATTTTGGTCCTCCTCCCCGTTTGCCCAGTCATTGTTACTCCACGCATTATCCAGACTAGGTGGTGGTGCACAGAACCAGGGAGTCGAATGGACTAGGACTGCTCCTTTGATTGTCTCGAGGAAATGGCACTGCTCTGCGCTCCCCTCCCCCTTTCCTTCCACATCCTCTTAGCGCTTTGTCGAATGCGTGCTCACGTCCAGTGCTCGCAATGTTGGGAGAGGGTGGGGCTTTGAATAAAACAGTCCTGTGGTTGCGTTTTCATTTTGCCATAGAGAAATGGGATTGTCGATAATGGATTGTGCCGTGGCGGGTATATATACCGAGAGATCGGGCTTTGGCGTGCGCCCAGGCTCCTTTGATCCCTTTGCCCTTTTTTGAGCTCTGCAAAATCCAAAGCCCTCTTTTCCGGCTGATGGATGAGTGGGTTCGATAAAACAACGCTACTCTGAATGATTTGAATAAAACATTTTTTCCTTTCTTTCATGGTGATTTTTTTTATTTCCGATTCTCAATGGAATTATCAAGCTAATCGCAATTCATTTGAACAAAGGGTGTAAAGGTCTACCTCTCGCGTTTTAACGCCATGTACACGAAGCGCCCGATTCCATAAGATATGTGACTACATAAACAATATTTGTATTCTTGAATAGCCAAGTGCTTGGGTATCTGATAAACTGTGTACCTTACTTTTGACACTCCGTGGTTCCAGATTTCAACAAGTTATTCTTTGCAAAAGCGCTTATATTTTTCACACTTTGGAATTGGACCTTTTATGCATATTCGAATAAGAAGGGCGTCGATGAAACCTTGTCAGTTGCCTCATCACTGTCGACGAGTTCCAATCCCTCCCGTGAAACAGAATTTGATTCAGTAGATGAAATACCATCCATTTTTAATGGATTCGTTTGTAAATTAAATGAACGTTTGATCGAAAGTCATGACAATGACAAACAGTTTTTTTTTTTATCAACGTTTGATTCACAGTGAAAGGTAAAATAATAATCAAATACCTCCATTGTGAAAGGCAATGTTTGATGGAATTCCAACGCAACGGATACAAAATTCCGTTTACCGTTGAATCCAACATCATTTTGTTTCATTGAACATTCGCATGGTGGACTTTAAAAAAAAGAACGTAGAGAGGTAAACAAAAAAATAGGAGCAAGAATTTTCTCCCCTGAAGAAATTTGCTCCCCTTCTGGGTGTTGCAGCTGCGGCTTGGAATGCGCACTTCCGAACCTGCCGAAATCTCTGCCCCCATATTACTGTTTGCTCTGGCGTCGTGACTTTTCATTTTTTCCCTCTTCCAATCATCTTCTCCAGCTGAGCTCGCAAAATCGTCGATGGCCCACGTCATTTGGATGTACCAGGGCTCAAAATAAGTACGAGTTCCATACTCGTCCCATGGATTTTGGGTCACAGATTGTTGCTTACTTTTTGAACAAAAATCATCAGGCAACCTTTCGTAATCCACGTTAAGTGACGTTACCAAATGAGGTTCCAAGTATAAAATTTCGAATAATTTATTCGAGGAAATGTAATTAAAATACGCCCTAGGATCATTCGCCCATTCGTCCAGGTATAATCGAAACAAGCTGGCTAATTGACGCAAGCCAATTGTTTGACAGCGTTTGATTAAACGGACCTGTACTGCTCTTTGTCGTTGATTAAAACTCCCACGTCTGTTTGATTGTGTCCCATGCAAGGTAATTACAGTAGAGTCAAAATTTCAGTGAAACTACATCGAGAAACAAAGCGTGATTATCCGCGTCTGACCAAAAAGTCTCTTTTCTACTTGAAGCTCTGTAAACAACATATTTTTTCGCACGCGCCGATCAACGAATCATCACGTCACAATTTTCCCTCGACTACTCGCCTATCTCTGATGAAACCTGCAGTTTTCATATGCCCCCAGTCGGAAATAAGAAAAAAAAGGGGGAGGAGGGGGATGAGCTACCCCAGCTCTTCCTCTTTGAAATTCAATTAACAGACTGCTGGCGAGAAGACACGGGCGTCGTGGGATTTTGCTCAGCCACTGTGGCTCCAACGTGCACACGCCTTCCCCACGAAAATCTCTTTTGGAGCCTATCCACAGAGAAAGAGAGAGAGAGAGAGGTATCGAATGAATGCCCGTTTCTTGGTTAATTATGCGGGGTCTTGTGTGCGCCCGCGCGCGTGTGTAGCACCAGTCTTGGCCGCAAATTAAGCCGCCAACCAGGGGAGAGCTCATCACGCGCTCTCTCGACAGTCAGAGAGTGAGCTGACTTATACGTATATATACTGGGGTGCACGTATGTTTGTAGGTGTAATCTCGCTACAAATTCTTCGCAGTTCATTTAGCTGTGTTCCGTTTTGGTGCTCGTTGAAAACGTTGGTTCCCGTTTCATGGAGGCCTTTTTTGCGGTAAATAAGGTTCGGAGAGGCTCCTCCATCCGTCAATAAAATTATTGGGACTCCTCTGTACGATATCGCTCTAAGAAAAAAAAAAAAAAAATTATTTGAGTAACTAGAATTTCGTCTGCTCTCCTTGCAATATTGTTTGAAATGTTTGACTTTGTATGTATCGCAATGATATATTTAAAAAAAAATTTATTATTATCGTTCAATATGATACAATTCCATAACTTACTGGTGGATGAAGCACTTCCTTCGGGGTCTAGACGCATTTGCAGGCAGACAGAGACGAGGGATCGATTGGTTGCCGATAATGGCGGAAGTCGCTTTTCTTGGCTACGAGCCGCAGAACGAGGCTACCCTTTTCCACACATTTTGCAGATACTTTCTTGCCACGGGTAGATGGAACAGTGCCGTTGTTAAGGAGAAGGAAAAGCTTTCGTGCCTAGGGCGACCAAGTCGACTTTTTTGAGCCCATTATATATTGGCCTGTTGGAGGTTCAGGAAAGCGATGTAATCGCTGGTTCTGAGCTTTTTGCGGGACGGTAATGGCTTATGGTTGTAGAGAGGCATGTTGGAGTCGATTGTCAAGTATGCGATATGTAATGCCGTATTTTTGTAATGAAATAATTATTCATTTGTGTGATCTCATCTTTCTTGAAGATACATTCAATTATACTATCTCTTTGTCAGAATTTTTGTCATTAAAAATTTTAACCTTTAATCAGCTTATAAACTAAGGCTTGAACTATGAAATAAGGGTGGAAAAATTTTTCATCCGATGTGTGTGTGGGATAAGTAGGAAAGCAGTTTCAACAAATATTTGTTCAATATAAAAATCGGATTTTTTTTATTCACATAAGGTTTTTCGTATAATAGTTTAAATATATTACGAGTTAGTTGAATATAATATTTCACTGTTTCCACAATCAACGTGTCAATGTAATTTATCTATCGTGTGGTGTTAATTAAGTTTATTGGAACACAATTTTATTTAATAAAACGTCACTCGGCGAGATTTTATTCTGGAAGAAAAGAATAAGCGCGGGGAGAAAAACTCAATAATAAAATCCAATTATTTTTAGATCAGCCGAGGATAAAAGCAGCGATGAAAACGAGAAATATTGTGTATATATAGGTAAACACGCACGTGGCTAAGAAAAAAAAGTAATAATACCATCAGCCGAATTATTCATCCGAGAAGCACAGGGTAGAAAAATTATACGAAGGTGCCTATAAAACGCGTTTTTACGAAAAGGGAGCTTTTAGCACTCGTCTCTTGCGATTAAAAATTTTACCGTTGCCTTTTTCCTCTCGTACTCGCGCATTAGCGAAATAATGAACAAGGCCATAGTGCACGCGCCCCCGTGTGCAGGGATACAAGTGGGGTAATTTAATGAAGTCCCATAGTTGCGCCGAGACTGATGCCGTAATTGTTCATTCTCTTTTCCATTATCAGTGTCAGTTTTAACGGGAACGAGTCTTACTCAATTTCGCCTTCCCTCGCCAACTCTCTTTCTCCCTTCCTCTGTACTCTGCTTCAATTTTTATCTTCCCTTCTATCGTGTAAATTTTTTTTTTTTTTTTTTTGGAATTCTGTGCTGCACAGATTCAATTACAGCGTAGCATCCAGTGCACTTAATTTCTTTATACGGCCTTTGATCTTTCTCTGAGGTACGAACTTACATTGCATTCATAACGAAAAATAAGATACCTTTCTGATGAAAAAATATAATTAATTGAACCGTTTTTGGGTGAATAGAAAAAACAATAAAACTTAAAAAAAAAGAATTTCCAGGATAAAACTTACACGTTTTTGTAAGGTTGTATTAAATCATGAACAATTAAATTGTCTCTGAAATGAATCAAATCCATTATAAATATAGTTATAGACAACGACTTCTCGTTAAAAATGATTCGTGTTTAATAGTATCTTTACGTTGAGTTTTATAGCTGTAGAAATACAGTTTTTTATCAGTTCGTCATCGAACTTTAAAGAAAACACTAGCAAAATTTCTGTTCTTTCATTTTTTTAAGACAGTAAGATTTGTCTTTTTAATTTAATAGTATACAATTGACATTACATAGACAACATCTATGAGTCATGTTATTTTACTTATTACTCCGGGGATTTCCTCTTTTATTTCAACTAGTATATAGTTAAAGGAGGGATGAAGTAGGTCCTTGCACCGTTTTAACTTGACTAGTCGTTTAGTATACTTCACGATGGTTATCTATTTAATGGATATGCCTTTTTCTTGAAATCAAAAGTAATAAAAGTAATTAATACAGAAATGCAGGGCAACAAAGAAATATATTTGCAAAATAAAAAAAAATGTTGTACATTTATATTTTTCCCTTTTTTGTGCTAGTCTCGTGAATACCCTACCATGAACTGGCGTTATCAGTATCTTCATCTAAGAATATTTTTTTAAATTTTCATCCACTATACCTGCCTTCGAGAAAGTTTTTTTATTTAACTCGTGTCGGGCAAATTTTTATAGCTTTTACTTTTTAATAAGAATTTTTTCCCAAGCTCTAGAAGATGAAAATTCAAGTTTCTTCTTTATGCTTTACGTAGCATTTTATAAATATTTGTCAAGCTGTTACTGGAGATGATGACATTTTTTTTTTTTTTTTTTTTTGACAAATAATTTTCATAAAAATTTTTCATTCAGCATAGAAAAAACTATGACGTAATTTTTTGCGTCATTACGATTTCGCTACATCGTAAAATAATATTCCCAAGGAAATTAGTTGAGTTAAATATATCACTAAAAAATTTTTAATGTAATGATTTCAATCCATGTTACATTTTTTTTTTTTTTTTCGTCCAGCGTGTGTATGTCCGTGTTATATTAAAAATAACATTGAAAATATGCACGTGAAGTTGGGCATTTCGACGATCCGGCTCGTAAAAGTAATTTTTGATAAAGCAGCCATTCTGAATTTCTACGATAAAGATCTTTAACATTGAACACGCACAGGTCTGCTCGATCATACTTTTTCCGCGTTGCTGTGACAGCTATTCGGTGATAAAAAAAAAAAAAAAAAAGCTACATTTCAGCTAATTTTAAACGTATGGCTCTATTATTAAATGTAATACGTATAAAGTTTGATATCAGTACTCTTAATAACTGAATACAATTTTATTTATAACAAATACGTGCTGCCCCGAGTCTGAAATTTAAATGGTCGTCTTATTTCTTGCACGTTGAAATTGCGCAAGTGGTAAAATTAGTAACTCGAGTAAGCCGCCAAGTTGCTTTTCCCACGATTTATGTGACCACGGTTGGTGTTTAAAAAACTTAGAGGTACTCCGTTGCACCATAAATAGCATTAATGGCTTAACAATTAGCGCACCTCATAGCCAAGCCGGTTTAAAATGCAATAAGTTTATTTCTTAATAATAGACGTGTGTATGTAGGTGTCGTTTCACATGTTAAACTATACAAACACGTACCTACACCCACATATATTTACATACACACGATAAGCATTTATATTTCTCTGACCCATTTTCAATTGAACATTTCTATATTTATATCTTTAGATGGCACACCACAGATAAAGTTATAAATGTACATGAATAATTACTTTTGCTTTAAATTTATCCAGTGAAATAACTAATTGCTGGTGACTTATGTTAGGAAGATCACTAGTTTGAACCACAACTATAATGTTTTGATATGGATCAGACGTGTAAAAAAAATCAGTCACTACAGGGAACTTTCGTTTAAAACATTTACAAAATCATATCTATTCCTGTTACAACACTCACTTTAACGAAAGCTTACCACGACGACTTAATATTTTCTTAACGTCTACGTTCTCCGCTGATGGAATATTAGTTGCCATTGATTTGCACTTTTGTTGTAGTTTTGCTACGAAAAATATAATTCATTATCGTCATTTTGAACCCTCCCCTCATTGATGAAGTAAAATTTTTTCTTTTGTCCCCCTTCCTGTCTTGGCCGATTCTCCATTACCCATACTCATGAGTAGTTTTGCCGTGACATTTCTCCCCCTTGCATATAAGTGGTCAGTGGACCCACCCCTTGATACAGAAGTGAAATAGATTTATCTCAGAGGTAGTGAGCCTCCCTCGTACTTAAATGTGATGCAGCAGCATTGAACTATGTCAACTAATCTCCCCAAACTTCTATACTTAAACATACCTCTTCCTCACACATTTACCAACGATTAGTCTAGAGAGAATGTCTGAGGATGTCAATTCAGTAACGAAGAGTGTGGTCCATTCACCAGCCCAAAACCCAAAGAGGCCATGGTCCAAGGACAGGAATTTCACTACTCTGAAGATATCCTCCAGTTTATGTTGGGCAGATTTCGTTAGTAAAAAAAAAAAAAATAAATAAATAGAAAAAATCAGGCCAATAATAACAAATCAAGCTCTACAAGTTACATTGTCTCCGTAGCAGCTTGAGCCCCGTGTCCAGTGTACATATGAGCCCAGTTCATCTTCATCACAAGCAGTGAAGAAAAATACAGCTGGGATACCAGAATCAACATCACTCCCCTCTCTCTCTCCACCTCTTGGGTGGAAGGTGCTTTCAACACAAATTGTACTAGTCAACAAAATCTTGAAGATTACGATAGCATTGGTATTTAGTTGGATTTTACCCGTAAGGTCATGAGGTGTTGTACTTCAGTGTACTCATGTTGCGTTTATCTTTCTCATTCACGATGAATCATTGTCAGTGATAAACTATCTAGTAATGATTATCTATTATTATAAAGCTTGGTAGAGTTGTTTGTTAGATAAAGTGTAAACGAGTGCCTAAATCATTTCAATCACAGGCTCAGTGAAGGAGTTCAATTGTAATTTAACCTAGAAGATGAGCTCTGTAATTCCATTTATTGATTAAAGATTGATAAGTAATTCCTTTGAACGTACACATTGAGTACTGTAAAAACTTATTTGGATTGTAAGTACAAAGGCGTTACTTTCATTTGGAATTGTTACGAAGAACAATACGATGGCTATTTACTGCAATTGTTACTGACCATAAGCTCGTCAACAGAATAATGATACCAACGAGATGTACATCACAATGCAATGGAATTACAACTGGGGATCCCTTACGACAAATGTCATTTTCCGATAGAGTTTACTTTTGTCTACTGGCATTCGCAATTATAGGGGAATTTTCATAGCACTGATAATTTTGGACTGTAAAATGCGTCAAATAGTGCATGATACCCTCAATGACGCCTCTTACGAATGTATGTAAATACATACACAAACACGAACCCCGAGCCATTAACATTCCTACTGATATCACAAACTGGTTTCCAACCCAAAGAGATGCACTCGCGTAAACACTTTGCTCGTTCACCCGGTGCTGAAACTCGAATGCCGTAGCAGTGGTAAAGCTCGCTTTAGTACGCAAAAAGAGAGAGAGATGTATATACGAAGACAAGGACTAGCGGTGGTAACTGGGATAGAGAAGACAAGGGAGCGCAAGAGAGGAATAGTGACTACAAGCGGGCTGTTACAATAGTACGGTTATTGCACGCATGCTCACGTTCGCCCATCACAGCAGTCTCTCGCCGAAATGGTCGGTGTGTAGGTACTTGCGACACGATTCAATGCAAAAACGTCAGCACATGTGCTTGTACATAGAGTAGTTGGGACATTTACGTACATTAACGTACGTGTAAGTATATAACTCGGACACGCGAACTTACAAAGGAAGGTCGCGCTAACGACTTTTCACGAGCGCACATCATAAACGTGGATGAAATCAGCGTAAGTCACGTAGGTACACGTAGACAGAGTTGTACGGCAGGGGGGGGGGGTAACTAAGTTCGGGAGTACGAGAAACTGGTGTGTATGTGTATGTGCAGAATCGTCTGCTTCTGAAATTCGCCTTGTATATAGGACTCTATGCTGGATAAAATATATAGATTGAGGACGAATAGATACTTGGCCCGGGGAAATTTCGTACCTCCCTAGAGAGCCTGTCGGTCGATTCGTGGTGGAACAATCGGCACCCGTATAACTGTGGGTGGTGATTCTACCTCTTTGTACGTCTTTGCGCGGGTATACATCTATGCTACGTGTTACACGACAACTTCAATCGTGGTAAGGAAATGTGTACATGTATACAAGGGGATACATCTAACGGCAACTGTTTCTTCATTTCTTGAGAAGTTCCGAGATAGTGGAAGCCACACGGGTGATATTGCAAGGGTTGGTAGGAAAGTTCTTGAAAGTTCGTACGGTAATAGTTGCTCAAATACTGTAAACAAGTGCAAGTATGGATTATCTTAGCAAAACCTAGTCAAGGTCGACTTTGTCAATTTGGAATTACAGTTGTTCACGTTGTTTGTGAAAGTGGACATCTTTTTCGACACGACAAAAATGTAGACAGCCCTTTTATTCTACTTAATAGCTATTATGTTTTGATGCTCTTTATTATTTGAATTTTCTTCGGGTAGAATCACTGAAATAGAAGCCGAACTGTGTACTTTTATTATGAAAACGTTGTTCACACACCAATTCTGGAGACAAAACCTAGAAATTACAATAAGTTGCAAAACTTCGTAAGATCAGTAGTGTAGTGAAGCAACAGTAAAATCAAGGATTTAAGCTTATCTATTGAAACGGTATATTTAATACTTGTGGTAAAAACCATTAATCAATTGATGGTTAATATTAAATATGTACAAGTATCTTCAAGACTGTAAACAAATGATAATTTTGTGTAGCCAGTTTTAATCAACTAGATCGATGTAACGTCCAAACAAATATTTTCCACTGTCGAAGATGTCTATACTAATTGAAACCGTAAATTAGGAATTAGAATTTCACCCAACATATTTTTACAGAAAACTGCCAGCAGAATATTGCAAAACTGCAGGTCGTATCGCACGAATGTCAGAGTCAACAGCGCAAAAATAATACGCGATCTTAAAAGGAATTGGCTGTGACATGGTGGAAACAATTCTCTCTTTTATGAAATTTCTCAACGAAATAAAGTGCCTATGGTTCGTTTACAAAGAATGGAAAAGAGGGGTATAGTTTGAGATGTACTAGGACCTAGAGATAAAAAAAAGGGGTGGGAAAGACCTGGAAATGAACGAGTCACTTTGAGATTTTCTTAGTCAGTCAAAGGTTGGTAGGAAAAGGGAGAATGGGACGCAGGGGAAAAAAGCGTGTGTATTTATCTACTGACGCACGAGTGAGATTTAGCTGGACGTTCGTGTAAAGACGTGCGCATGGGTGGGTCGTAGTGACTTTGGCACAGAAACTCGTTCTCGCTACTACCACTTTGTCAGAGTTTTTTTTTTCTCTCTATTTTTTAAGCCAACTGTACTTTTACATTCTCTTTGCTGTTTGCAAAAAATTAATACTTTTTAAAAATGTCTCTCCCCCCTTTGTCTCATGACTAAACAAAAAGATAAATGTGGGTGTATTCTGCTACTTCACGCTTTATTATATTTCTTAGGCTCGAGATGCAGTTGTTGATCCTTTGGATGATTGGAACTATTTTTTAAAGAAAGTTGGTGACTAAGGTGATTTGACAATGAATCTGGATTCCTTCGAACGTAACCAAATTTGACACGGATGTAGTTCTAAAAGCATAGGCAATTAAGATTGCGTTTACAGGGAAACATAGGAACGGTAAATAGCTACAAGGAGGCCGTCAGAAAGAGTATCGCACAGTAGTCGGAGGGAAGAGGATTTCTAGGGCTATTTCACATGTAAACAATTTCAGCTCTCACTCACGGGTATACAAGTTTTCTTTTCTTCTGCTTTTATCTTCATTTCACTCTGGAATTTTTGTTGTTGTCATATTTTGGGAGTATATAATGCTACATACATGATTGTGATGTCGAGCTTCGCCCAGATGCGTAAGTGCCCCTCCTCTCATCCTTTTGAGAGCGAGCTGGCCTCCAAAATTCTCCGTTATTTTCCTTCTTCTTTCTCCTCTTATGCCCTTTTGTCTTCTAGGGGAGTGGTCCTCACGTACCTGTCGCATGCGGGGAGGTTAGTTTTTAGTCGGTAGGCACACCGGGTGAATCCGACACTACCACCGGATTAGCTGGGGTGTCTATGAAGATTTCCCCTCCCCGCTCCATCAAACAAAAAAAAAAACAAAAAAAAAAAAAAAATGTTTGTGATGTACAGTGTTACCCGAGTATATAGATGTACAGCAAGTAGCGACAAGAGCATCTGACGCCCTAAGGCTAATAATCAAATTGTCATACTAAACCCTTTTTTTCCATTTATCAACGTTTTGTGGAATGGAAATTTTCTATGATTATTGCTAGGAATGGATGAGGCTGAGTTTGGATCACTTTCTATTTACCAAAGGTGAAATTTTTATAGAACTCTTAATTAAGCTAATAATAAGTTCCATACACACTTTTTACATGATAAATTATTCAATAAAGTCGTCTAACTTCAATTAAAATGTAATGTAATTAACGGTTTTGATAAGTTCGAATTAATAGATAATTGATAGAAGCAGTAAGAATAGAAGTTGAGCGATGAAATAAAATATAGTTTAAAAATAATGCATCCATGCTAATATTACTCTTTTGATAAGATTAATAGAAAAATCGAAGATTTGTGACGGTTAGAGTATTAAATATTTATACAAATAAGTATTAAATAATAATAGTGTTGGTGGATAAAGTATATTACACTGAACTAAAGTTGTTATAGTACTCAACTAAACATTCATAGATTTGAACTTGACATTTGAACATTTGAACTTGACATTTAAATACTTCATTTTTACGGTACTTTCTAATTGTAGATACTAATAATCACCAAAACGTTCATTAAAATAATTAATGACTGGTTTTTGATGTATAGTTATGAATAATTTTCTATTTATTTTGTTGTTGTAGGTAAACCTTTCTACATCTTGTATAGTTTCTACGAGCAAAATTAAGTAAGTCATTTGAAATAACTTGAATAGTACATCTTATTCAAGAATTTTTTATTTTACTTATTTATTTTAGTCAATATTGTTATATTTGTTTAAAAAGTTACATTAGAGTAAAAATTATTTTCAAATAATAAAAAACAAATTCTTATTTATGTACGACGACAAGTTCAAACTTGTTAGACTCATGAATAACTCCAGCTCGGTTTTTGTCACCTTTGGAATTAAATTCGTTTCGAACAAATCATGAAAGGATATCAATGACATGAAATTTTATCTTTCGTGCTCCATACCTCGCATGCTGCAGGGACGCAAAAAAGCTCGCACATACTCTTTAATCAAATATCATAGCAAGTGCTTCAGTACGAGACCAATGTTGTCACACATCGTGACTATCGCGAGGTCAATAACATTCTTCGATCAAGTCATAATAATACGATGTGAGTAGACTTTGAGTTCAAAAAGTTGTGTCCTCCTGCTTTTTCTATTATTTGGAGCCGCGAAATAAATGGGTCTGCTGTTAGCCAAGTTTGACGTAGCTACGTGACAGGAAAACCTTTTTGTCCCTCTAATCGAGCCACTTTTTTCTTGACCATTTCGAAGACCACCCGAAGAGCGACTGGCCTAGTCACATTGTGTCCATAAAACTGACTTCCGGATCGAAGGGCGAAAGTTTTCTCGCAGCAGAGCCAATTCAATAATTTCACGTCCAATGTCGCTACAAACTTATATGTATTGACTGGGTGGTCAATTGGTACATCAGACGTTGTTTCTTCACTATTGTTGTTGATTAACTCGTTTGTAGCAGTTATTCGAGTCTCAAGGGATTACTGACATCGAACAAACTTTATACTTTGCTAGACGATATCATAGGGGATGTTCAGGTTAGCTAATCATATTATGTACGTGAAGTTTGATCCCACTTTATGTATTAATGATACTTATGTGCTTACGCGTCGCGGAAATTTTAACAGAAAAAATTGGTGGGAGACAAAATGAACTGTAACAACCACTTGGAACATCTATCTGATTAATAGGAATTGGACGAAAATAGGAAAATGTTAATACTTGAAACTTAAGTTATTTTATTTGGCAAACACTTGCGTATTTTATTGCCTCCAATCAAATCTCATTTCATTTTTATCTCCAAAGTGTAATATTAAAATAAAATTTTTTTTAATATGATTATCTTTAATACAAAGTTCTGGTCATAACTTGGACTTATGCTTTGATTATTAAAACAATGTACAATTCAATGGTCAAAGTAGGATGAAAGTTATTTTTGTGTTGTAATAACTTCTTCATGAGATTTTATGTGTAAGCAATCAACTTTGTAACTAAATTTCTCATAAATCGAATTAATAACCTAAATAGGGAACAAACCCTTCATTTAGGCATATTTATTCATATCTGGTGATCATAAGACTGTTACCGTAAAAGACGATTCATTTTCTTACATCCCAAAACCTTAATGATCTTCTTGTTTCATTCTCCTTCTATATTTTTCCAGATAAGTCACACGCATTTCAGTGCAGGAAGTTCTCAGATTATACACCATAAAAATTTTACGTTTTATGAAACCAAGACAACATTAAATTTTTCCGTATTTAACCCAAATCTTAAGGAGGTTCGGTAGTGATAATTTTTTATGATGAAAATTTTTGAAATTTCGATATGTCGTTTGGGATAATTACAGCTAAATTTTTGAAGGGTTTAACCACACCGTTTTCAAGATATATTGACCTGAAAAAACAATATTTTAAAATGTAGGCTTATGGAGAAATCACTTAAATTTCACATAAAAAAAAAACGGCTAAATGAACTTGCTTTTTTTTTTTTTAA
>NW_019379577.1:2665362-2702634 GCF_000648655.2 Copidosoma floridanum | reverse complement strand
ACGTTGCGTTTGAAAAACAATAATTATAAAGAACTATATGATTTTCAATATTATAAACAAAATAATAAAATTATTAGCGCGAACGCGCTTAAATTTAATTTAAAAAAACGAATATTTTTGAAACCAGAGGTTTGAAAGTAACAAACGCGGGGCTGATTTTTTTTTCATGCTTTTCATTCCTTTTTTTCCATTTGTTCGGATGTTTTGTAAAATCAATAAACATGACCTATTCAATAACAGTTTCACATGGCAAACCAGAAATTCATCAGCAACAACATTTTTAATCATTTAACGTAATTTCTCATTCGAAGTTCAAACATCGGATAAAAAGAAATTTGCCTCGACTTAAAAAAAAAAATTTTCACTCTCTCTCTCTCTCGTGTGAGCTTCGAAAATCGGAAGATGGCGTAGTGTAATAAAAGTCTAGACAGTAGCTATAATATATAACATTATATTTATGTTTAATCGAAAAAATATTTTAAGAAGTATAAACTAGTTTTATTTATAAACCATCTCCGGTTGTTCTTCATTCCTCTCACACTCACTCGCACTCTGCTCGCGTGTGTACGCTTGACGCGCACCTATTTTTCGTTCTGCCTCGCATCTCGTTCCTTTTCTCTCTCTCTCTCACATTTGTCTCCTCTCCTCTTCGACGTTGTATAAATATAGATTAAGCGCCTAATATACTAAATAGTATCTATATTTGTCTTTGGGAGGCGTTCACGCGCAATCCCGCGACTCGGGTTTTTCTTCAACATGCATACGTATGTATATAATTCATGCGACTTTACTTTGCTCCTTTGTGCTTCGTTGTGTGCAAAGATACACCATCTGACTCTCGCTCTGATATTCGTGTTAAGGAAAGTAAGTATAAAATAGAGTCGGAGAGATCAGATAAGGCACGAGAGAAATATATTTTATACTGCATGCTACGTGTATAAGACTATATACGAGATTGGTCTCCCGAGTCGCGATAGTGAACTTGTTATTTTTTTTTTTTTTTTTTTTTTTATGGATGGTTTAGACAATGAGAAAAGTTAATTTAATTGCCAGTGTGGATCCCCTACAACGAGATGGTTACTGGACCTGAGGGAAGAGACAAAAAGACTCCCAAGACACTTTTTAATCTGTCTTAATACATGTACCCAAGTGGCAACCGCTGTTTTTCCTAACAAGTGCACAGAAAACGTTCAAAGATCAAGAAAAACGCTTCAAGTCGAAAAAATATACCATCTCAATCGAGGTCCGAATAATGAAAAAAGTTTAAGTTATAAGTTTGAAAGAGCTTGTTAACGAAGCTTTGAATTGAAAAAAAATTTTATCATTTAATTTCAAATATTTAAAAATATTATATCAATCTTAAATTTCTGAAAGTGAGTTTTAATTTTTCGGTGATGCATTCGTAATATCGTTGGAATTAATTTTCACAAATAATAGCTAAAATAAATAACTTGGTCATAACATTTTTTTTCGTTATTTTTCCTAGTTATGGATATATTACTGACACGGGACTTTCTTTCCAAGAGAGGAAAATAAGTAGAAAACTTATTTGATAAATTATACTCAACACGTCAGCAAGAATCTTGTATTGACAATACTGAAATAATACCTTTTTAAAATTTCGAATTAAAATAGCTCTTTCGTCTGAGGAGTAAAAGATTGATAATTTTGAAAAATAGGATTAAAAATTTTTAAAAATTCACACCTAATAAATCAACCATGATGACCTAAAAAAAAATCTTCCGAAAATTTACTTACTAGTCACTAAATACTTCAAATTAACGCGATACAGCCTAATTAATGATTTAACCACAGACTGCAGCTGGTAATTGTGTATAATGGAAGATGCGAGGTGCAATCGCTTACCATGGCTTGTTCCTTTATACATTTTTCAATTGGCCGGAGACGGCGTGTAATGGTCGCTTTTCCAGCGTCAAGTGAGCCATGCAAGCCTATAGCTTGGAAAGCTGGCTTACAACTCCCTTTCTTCTTTGATCATCTCACATTTCTGTGTTCAACTTACTGTGGTCATGCGATATTAACCGCAAAAAAAACTGGAGTGCTTTCGCGTTGGTCGCTGTTAGTCGACGATGGGTTAATTGAGCTTAAAACTTTGAAAAACTTGAGTTTCTATGATACAGCTCATTGAACTTTGCATTGGCTGATTTTGCTACACATAAGTGTCCTTAAAAAGATTCGTTTGGTATTAGAAGCTAAGAAAACAAAGTGATTTCATAAAACTCCATTAACGAGATACACAAATCAATTTTGAAAAGAAATATCTGAATTTAACTTGGATTACCTAGTTGTTTTATGATTCCTTGATGTAATAGTTTGATCAGCGCGCGATCACTTCGTTCAATTAAACGCCCCGCCCAATACAAGTCCCCTCCCCAGCATATTAACTTTGCTGTGTTGCTATGCATGATTCGTTACAAATTTAAGATTTGTATATTATAGATTTATAAATAATTTCCAAGTAGATTTCATTCTGTGAAAAACCACGAATGTGTGATTACAAGCGTCGATAGTTAAGTACGTTTTAATATTTTTTTATATTTTGGCTTATCAGTTAAAAATTTCTTGGAACTACGTTAGGCACACAATAACATATTCAAAATATTTTTATGTCAGTATAGTTTTGTAACCATATATTACGTACAAAGATTTCGCGTGCTTGGTACAGAAATTATACAAATGTGTAATATATTCAGAAATTAGCGGACGCAGACAACTATCGATGTCAAAGTCTGCATGCTTTAAGTTTTTTTTACTTTGTAGTTGAAGACTTGATAGATATATTGTTGATATTATCCAGTGTGTATAAACACGAGGTTTATTTTTCAGAACACATACTTACACTCGATATGGTATGAAAAAAATTTTATTTTAATATTAAGCACATAAATACAGTTTGCTTGGTTGATTGTTAAAAAATATGTCATGCAGCATAATTAATTCTTGCATTGATAGTTTATATGACTATCAAGAAAATCACCTACGGCGAATCTTTCATCACAAAACGGACATTGGAAGGGTTTCTCATTGATGTGAATACGTCTGTGTACTCTGAGAGTGAATGCCGTTTCGCATAATTTTCCACATGATTGACACATATGAAACTTTTTTCCAGAACCATTCTCTTGTCCACTGGGAGATTCCTGAGAACTTTGACCAATGCTGTTGGACTCTTGCGAGACGTTTTCGGACATTTTTCTGACTGATGCGTCTGGACGATCTCGAGGACTAGCTGTAACTCTGTGGATCAGATACAAGTTGTTTGAATAGAGATTTGTTCGTAGATGCATACGTACTTCAAATATTTATCACATCTTATTTATTGGCAAAAGTCAATCCAAGTTCTAAATAATGGCTTAAAACAAAAACTCACCGTTGTGTGCTGGAGTATCTACTGGCACTGAATGACACGAGAGACGAACATACACAGTTGAACGCTTGAAAGCAAAGACGCTTTTATAATGGTCGTTTCTACATTTTAAGTCACTGTAGTACCGAGCTAATAATAGGCGAACACTCATTAACTTTCTTGACTCAACGTGTTTTCGTTCACTGAAAAATCATAAGTACCGATAATCTACGATTTCGGAGGGAACGATAAGAAATACATGTCCCTACTACACTTGGCCACACAGGCCTATCGTGCGCATGTATTTATATTCACAAATTTATCAATAGAAAGTGTATGTAAGTTAATCCTTTTAAGGAAAAAACTTCCTGTTAATAAATGTGCTAAATCACAAAAATATCTTGTAGACTGACTTTGAAAATAATACAAAATATGAGCTTAAACCGTATAATCAGTAATTAAAATATTGGAAGGAAAGTTTTTCTGTCTACAATTTTAACTAATCTTCCGTGTAGATATTTTATGGATTTATGTTCAAGTACAAAGTACGGATACTTGAGATATGGGTTCTACAAACACATAATTTCAAGAAATTTTTTCACTTGTATAATGCGATAGCAGGAACATTATTCATTTATGAGCATGGTAAACTTTTCTTTTTTTTTAAGATTTCACGTATTACTACAAAAGTAGGAAAAAAATCTTTTAATCAGCTACTTTTCAATACAAATTTGAATGATGTATGACATTTGTCAACTTAAATTTTAATGAGCTTTTATTTCACTGCAGATTCCACAGGCTCATTTTTAATCCAAAACTAGACATTGATCTTACTTAACCATTGATTAAGGATATTGATGCGGCAGTAGGTGCTATTGTAGAGAAGTGAGAGGTGCACGAACATAAGGAAACTCATAAGATTTTAACGTCTGTCGCTCGAATGTCAATGCAAATACGTACCAAAAATATGGCATGTAAATTGTTTTAAAAATTATAAACTCTCATTACCTCTCGTTTATTACAATCAAGTTGATACATTTTTGAATTTCGTTCCTTGTACAACGCTGCCATGCTTGCCAAGTTATTATTCGGCTTTTATTATTTGTTTGTTATGAAAAAAGAACAGTCAAACTTCTAGAAAATGGTACATAAAGTTCTTTAAATTTTTTATGATCATACAAAAAAAATTGTGAAGCATACTATATAGACCCATTAACCTGTAAACGTAATTTTGTGATCCTTCCATAAGGATGCATATTTAATTCAGATTTTTTCGTTACTAAATACCTCACAACAGTGCAATTAGATGATCCCCAGTTTCATATTTCATATTTTAAGGTTATTCAGAATATTAAATTGAAGTATAAACAAAATCCATGAGACAACACTATGTGTGATGGGCGTCCTTAAGGATTTCCACAATCTGTAATTGAGTATCATTTTTTATAGAAAAATTTTCTTTCTTGTCAAGCTTTGTTTGAAGGTTATACGATTTCGAAACATATTGTGTGCAGGTTTTGTTTAAGAAAACCTAAAAGATACGTCAAAATTTAGTATGTTCGAAAAAGAAAGCTTTTATCTACATTGTGCTCTGAAACTATTTTTACCAGGAATTATTTTCATTGTAAAAATTAAGTCATGTACTTACTGTTGCTAAATGCGTGGATGGAAATACATGCGCACGATAGGCCTGCGCGGCCAAGTGTAGTAGAGACATGTATTTCTTATCGTTCCCTCCGAAATCGTGGATTATTGGTACTTATGATTTTTCAGTAAACGAAAACACGTCGTGCCAAGAAAGTTAATGAGTGTTTGCCTATTATTAGCTCGTTACTACAGTGACTTAAAATGTAATCTAAAGTATTGAAAAGTACAATATTCAAGTATTGTCAGTCAAAATAATTCTCAAAGCGACACGTCTCTGTCAACACGTACACAATCTCCAACCTCGTCGGGCAGTTCAAACGAAACCTCAGTCATCGTCACCCAAGGAAATCCGTATACACTTTCGATCCATCCGTCTATCCGGCCCTTTAATCTTCGTACTCCTCGAGTACACACATTTCCATTAATTCATCCGATAGGAGTCCAAGGGCTGCAGCATAGCCGTGCTTAGCCAATATTTAAACAAGCGCGTGTTCCGTTACCTCCACCTCATAATCTGGTATATGTACGAAATAAGAGGTTCTGAACGCACGGAGGAGGAGCTAGAATACACACTGTACATAAAAGAGAAGTAAGAGCGCTTGGCTTAAAGGGGAGGTAAACATACCCTCTATCTCAACGGAGTGCCATCAGCGTTGGTTTCCAACAACAAGTGTATATGAACTGCAGAGTGAAGGATAATTCTTCTTCGAGAGTAGGGAATTTAGAGGGATACCGGAGGTATGGGGGACGGAGGGGTTAACGATGGTGGGTGGATGTGTTGTTTGCAATGTGTGACCAAACAGGTTTGACGTAATGCGCAGCTCGTGAGTGTAGTTGTTACGTGTGGACTTAGAAAGTTCACGGGAGATAATAATTTGGGATTTGGCACAAAGGTTTTCGTTAACAATGGGACTCGATGGTTTCACTCTGATGGAGCTCCGAGGAATCATGCGAGCTTGGGAAAACTCGAAGTTGCGTGACATCGAAGGTAACAATGTTCTTTTTCAAAATGCCATAAATGACTGCGAGGATCCTACACTATGGATTTGCCGCTTAGTGGGTTCTTACAGGACTAATACTTCATGATGGTTATTACTATGGGTCGTTGCTATGATTTGAAATCGTCAAGAAAAATCTGTGGCAACATTATTAAGTATATCTATGCATATAATCTACGTAGGTATGATTTTAACGCGTAAATCGCAGAAAAAGGGTGTCACCTCCACTGATACCCGTGTTCAAAATTTTTTCCTCATAGTACATGGCATTAGGTGTAAAATGAGCCCTATCTTGAAGGTATGCGTCAAAAAAATTTTTTTTAATAATATGGGGGACAAAAACGGAACATTTTTTGTGGATTTCCTCAAAATACACGTATCCATATGCATGAAATAATGTACATAAACGTTGAAGTATCTGTATAATAACGAGTGTTACCAGTGAGACAACTATTTTCTCGAATAAATAACAATTTTCCTAATGGTCGTTCATTATTTCATGAAAAATGACGTCACAGATCCTATTTTTAGACCTTCGAAAAAAATGTACCTTTTGGCGTTTGACACTTTCATATAAGTGGAACAATGTATGATCTTATTTTTAAATTAAATATGAAATGATGGGTTTTTAAAACTTATAAATATGATGAATTAACTTATTGAAAATATAGTAAAAAGTGTCTTTCTTGGGCACAAAAACCTTCTAAAGATGAATTTGACCGAATTTTTTCATACCGTAAAATATTCATATGTATGTACGGCTTTTATTGCTGCGGATCCTATACCGCATCTTCTGTTACTCTCAAGTCATAAATTGCGTGTATAAACACGTGCGTGCGTGCTTGTGTTTGCAAGAGATGTCACGACAATGGAGAAAAGAGCTCAAGCTTTCACAAAGTTGCATCCATATGCGCGGATCTTTACTACTCGCACTTTCCGTTCTTGGCTCAGTCGTACGGCTGTACTCACCCTCGAGCGCGAATATTAAAACGAGAAGTGCTCAGCTTCCATTTCCTGTTAGCTCAGCACATACATCGCGTATAATGTACATGTGTGTATGAGCGCATGATCACGTGAAACGCATAAAGTGCATGTTTCATTTGTATTTAAAAAATACGTGTGAATATTTGTGTTAACAGAAGAGGAGGCATTAAATGTTAGTGCAAGTAAAATATTACCAGTATAAAATTTTAAATGATTAAGAAAAAAGAATGTTTAAAAAATTGTTTAACGCTATCGTTCACAAGCTACATACGAATTGAACATTGAAAATAAAAGTTTATCTTATGATGAGACATTGTATCGAGATTACGTATTTTATAACCCAGCGTGTATGGGTACAGACAGTTTTTCACTGTAACGCATTTTTCCGTATGTTACAAATGTCTATTATTACTGAGCACGAAATAAAAAAAATCGGAAATCCCCTCAAGCACGCTTATAATGTAGACTGAGTATATGTTCTTAAGCCTCTGTCAGATAGAGCTATTGTTTTTTTTTTCTTTCAATCAGTTGTCAGGATCCATTTTTAATTTTTCTATACGTATACGAGTTGCCAAATTGATCAAGTGTTGCCAGGGTGGAGAAAAAAACCGTCCGAAATATTTCCATTCAAATGGTGTACATCCATAGTATACAAAATGTGGGTATTCATGGTAGAATTAAAATGGTATGATTCAACTGTGATATCAAGTTTATTATTGGAGTTGCAGTAATTATAATCCATTATTTATTTCTAATAATAAAATACACCACTCGATTCCACAGTTATTATTTCCATCAGTTGACAATAATATACGTAAAAATGACAAATATTTAATAATACAATTTTTATAAACTTAAAGAGAAACATTTTTTCGTAGCAATAGATAAATGTTTGAATAAAATTGAGCCTTAGTTGTTACAATAACAAAGGGCAAAGACGGTAATCATACCTTTTTTATTTTCATTCTTCTTATACTCTAGTTTACATTTAGCTTTACTGTCATGTGAGTGGCAAAACTTAACACACACATGATAATCATTGTAACTACACCACATGGGATCTCGTGGGAAAGTTACATCATCTTCCGCCATTGCTGTGGAAAATATTTGTGAAATTTTAAGTGATATTAAATTCGTTATTAAAATTATTTAAAAAAAAAACATTTCCTTCAGGTTTTCAAAATAATATGACATATTTCAGTATGTTAACTTCTAAAAGTTATAATCAAATTTTGAATAGAATTTATTGGTTAGACTTTAGTTTACTACGTCAGTTCCCTCATAAATTTTCACGAATTAGATATAATTATGCGTTAAGTACATGTTATTTTGATAAAATAGATTCTTCCAAATATAATGTTTAATTGTCCATAAAATTATTGGTGTGATTAGTTTTAGTTAATCAATTACATATATTAGGATTCATCTGAAATTTTTTGAGATTAATTTTTTTTTTTTGTAAAAGAGTATTTCTTTGGAAAATATGATACACTTTTAACTAAAAGAGAACAAAAAAAGTTGAAATTATCTTTGAACACCAGATGGATTTTCTTTGTAAAAGCCTTAATTTGTGTTTAAAAATTTTTTTGATAATTAATATAGCTTACCTCTGCTTACAACCATACTAACTACTAGTGCAAAACCTAAAAAGATATTAATTTTCACAGTCGTACTCATTTTATGATACCGGAAAAACTACTTTTTTCACTTATGCTGTTTACTCAAAAACTAATTTAAGTCTAACAAACGCAGTCCATTATATACGCGTGGAGTTATCAGTTTTATGAGTAACAACAACATTCCTATTACTTAACGTAAGATAAAAGTAAAAGTTAGCACTATACCTGTCGATTGCATTTTTAATTATAACCTGTTGAGTAAAAATATTATTTAATTTTTTTGTGCTTTTCGTTAACCATAGTAAAGTTGACATTAAATTACTTTGGTCGTTGGAAGTGACCACTAACTTACCAAGCCCTTATCTTCAGTATCATTTTTTATTCCATATTTGTCATGATTTAGATTTAAACAAATTTACAATAGAATTTGTCAGATTATTTTCAGTTTTCCACTGCACTCTAATTTTTAATGGAATTACTGAAACTTGCCTCATTGTTCATCTCTGCTAGACAGTTCAAGACAGATGGACCTTCAAAGGGTAGATGTTCTTCCATCGTAATTTAAAAGTGTTTGATACAAGACTCTCAAAGTTGTATAGTGATGGTTGTATTTAAAAAATCTTTTTTTCGTAAAAATCTAAAGCTGGGTGAAAAAGTACAATGGTATTTGTGCAATATTTAACCTTAATATGGCATTCATATTTTATTAACAACTATTTAATGTAGGGAGCAAGTATTGAATTAGCTACCAGATTATTCTTGAAGCACTGGTTTTCAATATTCCCTTTTTTATTAAATTACTAAGTGGTTATTTTTATTTCCGACCCCCTCCCCCACATGCTATGATTTAATACTTATGCTACGTACTTTATTTTTAGTACGAGAAGATACTGGTACATCATTAGAAAGAAAACAGCGTATATATATTTGCACTGTAATTAGGTAAAGTGAACTCAAGCAATCGATGTCAGAATGTGTTGTCTTTTTTAGATGCAATAATCATGCATATATATATAAATATTACGTGAAAGCTGATAATTTCAATTTTTGAAGAAAAATCTCTTAACTCAAGTTGGAAACACTCTGATTAATATGGGAAGTGGATTAAAAAGTGTCCAGCCAAGAGCCGTCATAAAAAAGCGCCTGTGTAGAAAAAAAAAACGTTTGTATAGTCAAGATATAAACTCATTGCCAGTGTAATGGATTTCCTATTATGCACGTCTTCTATATCAACATTCCATATTCATTAAAAGCTATCTATGAGCTATTACCAACTCTTACGCAAGATTGACTTTGTATTTATTAACGATAGAACACAACAACGTATTTATATCATCATGACAGATACGGGATTTATCCCGAATTCGTCTCTAATAGTGTAAAAATGTGCGAATTTATCCGTTACTATCAAACTATTTTCTCGTCTTGCACCGAATTTGTTTCCACGTCATTATCGCTTTCTCTCATCCCTTGTACCGAATTCTCCTCTTGCTCAACAAAATTTTTTTTTCATACTGATTAATGAAACTTTTAAAATAAAATATCCATTGATAAAATTCTAAACAATTATTTTTTCTGTATGCACTTGAATAAATGGCTCATTACAAACATCTCTTGTCAACTTATTCAATATACCGGTAAGAATTGTCTGAATATACTTTTAATAAACTGAAAATTATTGATTTATCTTTGCTGGTATCGCAAAATGTTTTCTTTTTGATTTTGTTCACCAAAATTTTGTCATTTTAATATTTACTGTGTTTGGCATAGTTCTTATTATTTGTATAAAAGTAAACAGACTTGAATTAGGAGTGTTTTTTATACTATTGAGGTAAGAATGAAGCGACTCACAATTGTTTGTTGTTACACATAGAGACGATGAATATTTTGCTTACGTAGTGGGTGGGTACAACATATCTTTCATTACATAATTGTTTAAAGTATAAATTCCCTCTTTGAAATCAGAACTAACAGTTTGTGGATTGAACGATTGACTGAAGTTCTTCCACTCACCATGCAACGTTGAAAATATGAAAAATAATAATAATTTTTTTTTTTAAAGTTTCCCCTGAATTCTAACAATCATCCATCTGGAACACCGTGTTCGTTCAATTTACAGAAATTTCGTACGAGGGCGTCGCGGTCAAACGGCCAGCTTTCTCAAAGAAAATTTCCGATGATATACGTGAGTTTGGAAAATTAATTAAGACGAAAGTTCGAACCCGGAGGAGAAGAGACTCCGAAAGCTCGAACATTTGGCTGGAGCTCACATAGTGTGGTGCCTGGCGGTGCACTTTACTAAATTATACACCGGCCGTTTAAGGCTAGGAAACTGCCAGCGCAGGAGGTGCCGGTTGGAAAATTATTAATTAACGATGGAAGAAAATGAGCATACCGTGCCAAAGGCGAATGTTTCTTGGAAGTTTGAATAGAAATATATATATATATACATANCTGGTACGTGAATAATCAAAGTTGATTACACAAGGATGTACATATGCATATGGGTAATTCCAACGTTACTGATTTAGACGATGCCTCAAATACGTACAGTTTGTCGTAAACATAGTCAAAATGCATTAATAAAAAGCCTTTTTTTTTTATGTAAAAAAAAAAAGAAAACACACTTTTAAATCTTTTTTCATAGTATAAACCAATTCACAATATATTTTTTGATGTGTAACTGATGGATCAAATATAGTTTTTTGTAAAAAATTCTGATTTAAAAAAAAATATTAAAAAAAACGTATGTTAATCTTAAACCTTTGATTTTGTTATTCAAGTACGACGGAAGGTAATTTTGTTTTCTCTCCATTCACATTTCTCACAACTAAATATTATAAAAATTAATTACTCCCGCAATGAATTTTAATTTTAACATAAAGGGTCACATAATTTATTTTTTAAGGGGTATATGTATGACATCTTAAGAAATAAAGAGAACGTGACAAGTAATTTTTTATCTTCAAATTTCGAAAAATATACGTCGTTTCCTTCATATAAAGTGATACTAATTTCGTTTTGTAGCATAAATTTCAGAAAAATCACGGTATCATAAAGAAATTGAAGCTAATTTTAGAGTAGTTGTCATTCTATAATACATTTTTTTTATCGTTTACAAGAATATTTTTTCCAATTGTTTTCTTAGTTAATACACGCTTATTATTAAATATCGGTAGTATCATCATTTTAAATGGCACTGTAGAGTCTCTCTTTATTGTGCAACAAACGAAAGAAATCAGATTTTCATGAGAAAAGGAGCAGAGAAAACAAAAAGGATGAAAGGTTAAAAACCCATAACTGCAGGACTGGATGAACGAGAAGGGCTTGACCCGGTACCCCAATGTGGTATACGTATATATATAAGGACTCTTAAATAAGCGATTGGCCACTGCGCTCACGCGAGCTCGCATGCGGTAACTTAATCCTACCCATGTTTGACTTGCTCTTGCGTCTGTGTATGCTTGTACTCACGTCTCAGGTATAGCTGGAACATAAACAACGGGGCATAAGATTAAGGCGAACAAGAGAGGAAAAGTCAACTTGAGCATTGAAGTTGGATAAGCTGTTTAAGTACGACAAAGTCCGTCAGAAGAAACTTGGTGGGTGATTTTTTCTGCCTCTTACAAATAAATTGTTTATTATTTGATTAAAATGTTCACTCTCTCTCTCTTTTTACATAAATTTAGAAAAGTTTCCAAACGATTCCATACACTTGTAGCCATTTTGTAATTTTTTTCAAGCAAACTTAATTTCTATTCCACTAGAAATCTTCTAGTATAAATATACTTTTTTCAAGCACTCATTATTACGTAACAGAAGCTTTTTTCTTACTTTGTAGTTGGCTGAAACTAACAACGTAGATTACTCGAAGCGGAATATTGAGGTTCTTCGAAGGTTGTTGTTACTGAAAATAAATTGAAGATAATTTTAACCAATAAATTACAGTATTGATAACAATTAAATTTAACAAGTGTGTATGGCTTCAAATAGAGAAGATATCTTAAAATTAACTTTTTTCTGTAGTTGCTTGGTATCAATACTGAAAACTACGTCCAAAAATGTTTTCGATCATCAGAATTACCACTTTGAAGGTTGTATAGTACTTTATACAATTTAACGAAGAGATACACTTCTCTGTAGTGACAGTCTATGTTTCAAAAACATTAAAAATATTGTTTTCAAAACGTTTATTATCGTCCTCCATACTTATAGGTATTAAACGAAGGTCGATTAGTTATGAATTGTAACATAATTCAATTGGTAATTTATTATTCGTTATAAAAATAAAGTATTGTATATTTGCGTGTTATTTTCTAGTCAATGAAGTTTTGCCTAATGAGGCAAACTCTAAACCACCGAAACGTCACAATCTTTTAAAATATCGTGTGTATATTAGTTTATTTATTGATTCCCTGAAAATCTATTATTTACCAGTATATAACGTAGCATATTCAAATCAATATAATTACAATTTGTTATTGCTCGAAACCATTGTGTAATAGTTAACTCCTCTGTCTTAGGTATTGTCATTCAGATAATGGTATTGGTATAGTTGAATTAAACCAACATTTACATAAATAAAAGAGTTAACAATTGAGAAGTAATTTTTAGTTACCAATAATAGAGGCCATTTCTCATTTTTATAGAATGTTTTTACAACTTTGTAACTATCTTTTAAACAACGTGATGATATGGTAATTACACTATTCTTTTAACAGCTAAAAAGCGTTATCTGAATTTTAGTGATGAAGAAAAATATATCTATATTCACTAGTTCATGTTATTATCACGTGCAATAATAATTAATAAAATTTAGGAAGTGTAAGGAGAAAGTACAAAAATAATAGAGACTCTAATGGCAATAATAATGCGAGAAACTTATCCAACGTAAGTGTTGCAAATAAAAGTACAAAAAATGTAGAACAAACTGTCACTTATCAAGTACCATTCTGTTTTGTGATTCTGATAAAATTAAAAAATTATCACCAATCTTATGAACAACAGTTGATGAAAAAATTATACCAATACTCTAAAATCTACCACTTCCAAAACTCTAATGATTATTCAAACAAAAATCAATGTTAATCAAACTGCCTAATCAGTGCACAACTTTCTTCTCTCGGTGCATGCATCCCTTTCTAAAATGATAAACAGTACAACTTATCATGAAAAAACCGCTGTACGTTCAATGGCAGTGGAGTCGGAAAAGCGTTTTCACCTTACTCGCCCCCACCCCCCACGCTCGGGCTCTTACATAACTCTTCAGCAGTCAGACCAGCTGTGTCGTAGATTCCCGGAAACTTCAACCCTTCCCTTCGCCAACCCCTCCGCCCCAGCATCAAATACACATGCACTGTATTTGTCTTCATCGCTCGCTTGCCTGCGGCAATTTCCTCAAGACGTCGTCTATTGCTTTTCCCCCATCTTTTTCATCCCCCCCCACCCGCCGCCCCTCTTTTTCTCTTTACAAAACGTAGCTTTGTCTTATCGTCCTGTTCCCGGAATGCTTCCGCTTTCGCTTGGCTATTTGTTTGTGCTACTTTGAGCGCACTTCGTAAATTTCGTCGCGGCGATTTTTCCCCACCTGTGCACCATTGCTGATGCCGGTATTGGCTGTTACGCCTCCGCTGCTGCATGCTCCCCGTGCACAAGTCGAGGTGGAAGAGGAAGCTTTACAAACGATACGGTATAAATTTCATGAATCTGGTTGTGTCTTTTGTTGCCTTTTTTTTTTTTTTTTTGTTTTTCAACTGGTAAAGTATAAAGCTGTGTCGAGCAGTGCTTTATTTTTTTCTAAAACTTTTGTATGGACCGATTCTAATGTTTATCGATTGCAGTCCATGTGATTGATGATTAAATCTTACACATTCACTGTAAGTATATTTAACAATAGGAACAATCACTTGTGGTTGATTAAATTTGGTTTTTTTAGTGTGATTCTTATAAAGGTTACTTCGTGTGGTGTGTGAATATCTATATATTCAGCAGATAATTTTATTCAACTTATATAAATCCATAAACATTGGCTTCATTAGTTTGTAAACAGTAGAGTTCTCACACATAGTTACATAGTTATCACGAATAATGAGTGAACCAGACGAGGTTTCATGTTGGCAAAAGCTTACTTTTGAAGTGAATCATACAATTTTTCGCTTTTGAAAGACCTCAACTACACCTGTCTGAAATCTACATTTCATCTCTTGAAGGTTTTTAATAACAAATTAAAATCGGTCATTTTGAATCGAGTTGTGCAAAAAAGGTCTGGTACAAGTGATTGCACTCAAATGTATCGATATTCGAGAGAAAAAATAAGTATGATTAATCATCTCCCGAATTAGTACTTTTTGCTTTTTTTTATAAAAACAGTATTATGAATATTAATTAAGTTATTATTAAGAGTATTTATTAAGAATGTAAGATATACAAGAATATCATTAACAGTTGCAAGGAAGATAGTTTCCAGAATTAATTCTTTAACCACTGAGATAGTACTTTGTTAAATTGAATAGTCCGTATACTGCACATCAAGCAATTTAAAAAAAAGTTTTTTTTTTCTCAGACCTTGATTTATCACGTTAATCAACGTTATCCATCCTTTTAATTATCAAATTTGACAGTACGAATCAAAGTTACGAGAAATTCCGTGATAGTTGTATTGGTTAAAAAAAGTACGAATACATAGGAAGACATTAGCGCGTTGCTGTTTATGCACGCTACAAAGTCTGATTTAAATACAAATTCCCAAAAACCAAATTTTAACCTCGTTCGTAACGCACGAAACGATATTCCTCTCAGTCCTTTGTGATCACGAAGTGAATTACAACAAACTGACAACGCTGGTGGTGCTGCATGCAGTCCAAGCAAGAGCGTTCCAACCAAACGAGGCAGCTGCATGCACATCGCTCCTTTACTTGGAAGCTGATACTCTTTCGCTTTTCTCTCCTACTCTTCCTCGTCGAACCAAGTCCTAAGAAGCCTCAATTCAACAGAGTGCACTGCTGCCAATATATCCGCGTATCTCTCTTCCCTTGGCTCTCCAACTCAACTTCCGCATCAACTTCCCGTTCAAATACACGCCGACTCTTAAGCAAGCAAACCCTTCCGCGAGGAATACAATTGCAGCCTACCACCGAGACTTGCTACACGCAGCTAACTGAGTATACACACGCTGCTGTGTTGGCTAAATCGAGATAACAATTTCCAAGAAGGTTCCTTCCCTCTGGTTCCTCCACTATGATTAGATTCCACTATGTTTACTGCTTCGCTGTACTACACCTTGAGACTTCAGTTATCGAAAACTTCGGAGCTAATGTGACGGAACAATGGCTGTCAATTCGAGGTATATACATGGAATAATTAATATGGTTGACTGTGTGATTGTCAGCAATTGTGAGACGCAATTGTTACACAAGAGCGCCTTCTGTTTTCACCATATCATGAATGTTATCTATTTTTGGTGTGGGTTATTTAATACTTTGAAGCTGATTTGATGATGATCTTCGAAGAAGTATTACCTTTGAGAATCGTAGATTTTTAGAAAAACATTTTCTTAAGTGCTTTTTTGTGTCTTGTTATCCTTATCTTAAACATTTTTTTTCACTATCTTCATTCATTGATGTATGTTATAATTAAAAATTTTAACTCTGGTGATGAAAGTATAAGTTGCATATAGGCTTTGTAGGCTACTCACATTCTTTTTTCCCGTATTATAATTGTTATTATTTGTTGTAGGCGTGACATTTTTAGTTTTAAATGTATTTTTTATGTTTTAAATCCTGTCAAAAAAGTATCTACGTAACGTACATTTCAGTCATAGATAATTCTGATTGACACGACGCATATGCACGTATAAAAAAACCAAATCAATTAAAAACTTCCTCTCTTCCTTTTTCCATCGCATATTCGTGTGTATATCAACGTTTTGCAGGGCCTTCCTTGACTGCTCCTTCCGATAGCGACGACCCAACACTGCAAAGGCTCTACGAGAGTTTCTCCATTTCTACGTGCATCAGTGGGTGTTCGCTCGTGTATCACTGCCACTGAAACTTGGTTGTCGCTTGAGTTTCTAATTGAATCATTAGAAGGACGAGAGCAAAGGGTCGAGGCTATTACGGTAATTGTGAGAAGTTACACGTCCATCGCTACTTTACCTCCAATATCAGAGCTCTGAAGGAAACTGCGACTGAGAGGAGATAACTCGGAGGTGGAAGGATGGAAAGCTCCTCCAGTTTGGAAATCATGTTAAATATTGGACCTTGTTGATAAGTTGTGGCAATGGTACACTGATGGGTTTAAGGCTTTTTGATTCCAATGCTAGGAGTGGATCTGAAAGATTTCACTGATAGTGCTAATTTTTTCCGAATTTTAGACTTGAAACATACTCAGTGGACTCGAATGACTAGATAAGCTTCAGATAGTTCATGAGCTTATTACACACAATATTACTAAATTCAATTACATTAGTGTGTTTATATTCTTACATATTATTCCTCTGTTATCAACATTTTAAAATTCTTTCTCGTTAACAGAAGAGGAATAATAATACTCTTACACTTTACGTGCTAAGGCCTACCAAAATTATTGACATTCAAACATTCTAAGATCTCCAATTGTAAACAAGGCTAGGTGCTTAATCCAAGCCAATCAAATATCTAAAAAAATGGCTTATCAATCTTTCAAGAACAAAGGATAAGAGCGGGATCAGATTCTCAGCATTTCCAATTTCATCCCTCGTACAGTACCATCTCTAGTACATTACGTATTTATGGACAAAAGACGACATACGACAACAACATTATTATTCCATGGCGCAAAAGCACGTGAGTGCAGAAATAACCTTTGCAAAGTCTCGCGGAAATAAAGCAGCCCTCTACTGTCTCCGACAGCAGCCAAGGGTACTTACCAGCTAATTTCCGCCGGCAGTGCTTTTGATCTGAAATTAGTTGGATCCCCGCTGCCTCTTCCTTCGTTCCTATTCGCGTCTGCATATTACATCGCGCGTGTTTAAGGGAGTTGTCAGACATGTAGAGGCAGAATAGGGAATAAGGAACTAGAGAGAGCGAGCTCATGTATCTGCTGTGCTTATGCCACTGCAGATTCGATAGAAAATCTACCAGATAATGCGTTTTCGCTGGAGATGAAGAGAATCTTGTCAGGAGGAGCTTTAAGGAGAATCTGAAGCCCATCACCCTTTGTCTCTTTTCTGTCTTCCGTCGAGTGCTTGGAACGAGGATCTTTACGTGGAAAAGGTTTCTGTTCTAGCTTTTTGATGCTGCAGCATTGTCATGAAATCTCCTAAAAAGGAAGTACCAGGATCGATGTCTATTCTTGACATAAAAATTAACCCTGATATTTATATTTTATAACAAATAGAAGCTTCATCTGTAGCGTGTAACAAAAATATTTGTTTTTAAAAGCACTTATCGAAAATTTATACACAATCTAGAGCATGCGCACAAAGAGCTTAAGGTGAAAACCAAAGATTGAGATGGCTTATGGAGATAATTTTTAGCTTCAAATCTATCTGAGGTTTTCTAAACTCTTAGACATTCCATGACTGAGCAACTATTTAAATTTATCATAACATATAGTAAATCAGTTGCCAAAGACTTCAATAATTAAATAAAGAATGGACCAAGAAAATATTTGACTATCAGTAATAGATTATTATCAGTGGAATTACTTAGAAGACGATTTGTACGAGTGACAATCTTTTGAAAATAGAAAGAAAAAAGAAATTGTTACTTTACGATAAGTATTGTATACTTAAATAATTACAAGTGTAATCCCACGAGAATGGTACACAGGGTATCAGGAGCCACTTCATGCAATATAATGAAAGCGTAAAAGGGGCAGGTTATGTCGACGTTTGCTCTTTAGGGTAGCACCAACTCTGAAGTCGTTTTCGGCCTTTATTGCGTGTGAGTTTGATCTCGAAAGCTTCCCCCTGCTAATATAATACTCCAAGTGGAAATAGGAGCAGAGCGCTAACTTTGGGTTTCCTTGTATCCTTATGACGGTCATTAAAGCACACTCTGAGAAAAAAAATTGGAAGACATACTGTGCCCGAACGACAACACATATACTGTTTTTTATTATTTTTACTACAATTATTGTTGTTATGATCAGTAACTTTCATCGTAAACACTATGATTTTTACTGCTTGTATACTGGAAATCACTGTCTAATATGGTAACAAGTAGGTTGCCAAAAATAAAAGGTCCTTTGATGTCGGAATAATACCAGATTACCTTCTAGCACAATAATTTTTTTAGTTTTTTCTCCCTCTGGGTACAAAAAATGTATACATGATATTAAGGATTTATGTGGTCAAAATTCTGCATCACTAGATTTCAGTCTCGATGTATATCTTGATAAATGTAAATATCAGCTTAGTAATCTTTTCAAGTAAAAATAATGTAATTTCGGTGTGGATACGAATCAATAAAAACGTCGTGTTCATTCCCATTCCATAAATATACAAAGATAGCCACACTCGGAGAGAACGTTTGCATATTGATTTTATATCTTAATATAGATATCGCCCTACAGCTCAAATTTTACGTGTTGGTTGGTTATCAACAGCCAAATAGCCGCCAGCCCAGTCCACGCGTAAGCCGATTAACTTGGAGTGAGCTCTTACCAACATTATTCCGGCTTGTCATCTTAGTCTCTCTTGCTCTCCCAACATCAGTCCCTCAAAGGCATTGTACCTTACTTACTTAGGAGTTTGTTATCATAGTAAATATATGCCAAGACGTGTACTTTATTTCATGCTTACAGTTTTGGGCAAAATGATCGATTTATTTTTATGACTAGACGGAATTTCACCATAAGATGAATACAATTCTGGCTGGAGAGAGAGATACTTTTTTTCTATTTTCTTGTTTTTCAGCAAGATTTATTGTTTGAGTAGATCTGATATTAATAAAAATGTACCGCACAAAGAGTTATACAGTTTATTAGCTTTATTTTTATTAATTGAAGTCTCGTTAGAATCAGTCAGTTTTGTTAATTTTGAGATACATGAAATTCTTTGCTAAGTTACAAAATAGTTAGTAAGAGACAATCTTGACTGAGGTATCTATTTTAACTATCACGTCTACTCAAGCCTGGCAATAATAAAACATCTTTTGTCCTTCCGTTTTTTACTTAGATTCATCTTTCTTTCTTCTACATATCGCAAGTGGTATTGCAGGGACTAAGCAGTTCCAATAGCCCATTTGTGTGCACGAGAAAAGTAGAACTGATCCTTATCCCGTTTTCCTACTATGATTGTGTAAAGACCCTATATGAATGACTTGATCTTCCATTTAACTCTCCTACGAGTAAAATCCACTAGTTTTCCATAAGTAGTATCTTGGATTACGGATATTTTAAACCATCATAATGATATTACGGATATTACTAGCCGGATACCATGTTCTCTCATAAGGAATATGTGGAGTAAGTCGATTAGTCATTTGGTTTCGGTAACGCATATGATACTTTTTTTTATTAAAAAGGTCTGTTAAAACAATCTTCCGAAATTTTCGATGGAAATCAAACTCATAAATCTTTTAAAAGCCGTGCCGTGCCTGTGAAGTAACAATGCTATAAACATATTTATTACTAACATATTTATTGTTTAAAATATAATAACAATCACTATTGATAATTGTCGTAATAAATCATCAGCTATTAACAAGTTTTGTGATTGACTAATTGAGCATAAATTATAATAAATTTTATAATAAGTCTTGATGACTTTCAAAAAATAACAATGTATTTTAGTCATTACATTTTTACACCGAGTAAAAACCTCTTAAGAACAAAACTATGAACTTTTTTTCTTTGTGTTACAGGTAAGGATCAATTACTGTAATTAAAGGTCATCTTTTCGGAAAATACAACGTAAGTACACAGAAGCTGAACTGCATGGTTTTTTGCTAATTGAAGAGCCTATTATATTATACAGTGAAGTTTTACATTAGCGTTTGTTAAACGACTATTAAACTCATACAGTTTTTATTAATACTTGAAACAATTTAATGTTGATCGTTCCTTCGCAGTTAATACCAGTAGTACTCGTTTGCAGACTTTTAGAAATGACAGAATAATAACTAGATAAATAAATTCATCTGATAGATATAACTGGGATGATTACCTCATTGTACTGTTTTAGATGGGATCTGGTCAAGGATATTATAAGAAGTTTGAAATAAAATGACGTGGTGAAATGCACGATAGGACTAAAATAAAATATAAGAGCTTTTGTTTCACTGAATTTATTGGATATTAACTTATTTCAAGCATTTTTTAGAGAATAATCGATATTGATCAGTAGAGTTATTTGCCACTGAGCTTGACGCATTGATAAAAAAAGTGTACAGAAGTTGAAAGTCGATGGGTTGATACTAGTTACTATACCACACTTATAAATTTTTTTTTTTTTCGGGGGGGATAGACGAGTATCATTGTGGTAAAAAAATATCCTGGCTCACTTGATTATTCATGATATGACAGGATTGATTTTCATGGTTCTACCGTTCCAAACAACTCGTAAGACAAATTTTTTGTTCGTAAATAGTAAATGTAAATACTTTTAGAGGTATGTGATGCATGATTCTAACTCTAGTGTAAAATAATTTTTTATCTAATTTTAAAATTTCATATTAATTATGACAAGTCAAATTTCGATGCTATAAACTAATTCAGTACCTCTGATGACATCCCATTTGATTAGTGTGTCAATAACAATGTAACCCAGAAGATATGATGTACGACTATTCACATGTTTTTATCACTTATTTTGTAATTGAAGAAATTCTTTTCAGTTTAGTTATGTTACAAATAAACATGTGTTGTTGGATTTTTTGGATTCCGTTGAATTAACGTAATACATAGTTAATGTTAACAATTTTAATTTTACCTGTGGTGATCTGAGTATAAAAATTAAACAACATCATTATTTATTAGGAAAATACTACCCCGAAATGATTAAACTCGAGAAAAAATACTAATCTAGGAAATAGTTCTCAGCTCCACACATCATCAGGAGAAAGTTTAGTCAAAAAAAAGTTTCATTACGTTAAACGACAACACCCTCATTGTACCCCGACCATCATCCAAATTTCGTGAATTCGATTTAATAAAGTGGTCTAAGTGTGCACACGAGAACCGAACAGTCACCGCTTACTGAACATCTTTCCTCCACCGACCTCCCTCCATCTCGAAATTCTCCAAGCTGTGCTAGAGAACAAGAGCAAATCTCGATTTTCACTTCGGCTAATGGCTGCAGCTCTGCTTCTCATTGATATAACCACTGTACACAGGCGTCACATCGTTCGTTTGTACTTGGAAACTCAGTAATAAGAAATGTTAATTATTTCACTCCTTCGGCTTGACGCTTACTGTCTAGAGTGAAAAATCTGTACTTGTCGAGTTATCATCTTCTTCTGTAATATTCTAGGCTATAGATCAGAGATATCAAAAGTACATAATGTACGTTTTATGTATGTTTTAAGCAATCTATACTACACATATTTCACATTCTGATACAGTGACAAAACTTTTAATTCTCTTTTAGTACATAAAATACTTATTCATCGGAAAGCAAGTGGACACCAAGTGATAAAATTTTCATTTCTATATACTTTTTCTAGATGATATTTTTATGTAAAGTTTGAACTTTTTTTAACGTTAACCAAAAAATTTTTTGACTACTAACAAGTACAATAAGGATTGGTTTTGAATATACTCATAAGTTTTTGTCAACAACTGTTCAATCATTTAATCATTCGTAATTTTAGTACAATTTGATATTCGTTTTCAAGCAGAAATATGACAAAATCCACATAAGGTATTCCTAATTTGTCTCCCATTTTTTCANCCAGGTTTCGTTCTAATGAGTCGCAATGTTTAAAAATTAATTAATAATGAACAAGTTAAAATTTGTGATATTGCATTAAAAAAAAAAAAAAAAATAGATTTACTATATTTATCGTACGTACATCCATGACAGTGAACAAACGCCTAGTAGTCATCATCAGTGATCAAAATCAGTAGAGGTTGCTTTTCACTTGGTCCATCACCACGACGTACAAAGGGGTATGACATACATTGATGGCCATCAGATGGCATTTTCACCAGAACAAGCAGTCCAAGATTAGGCTGTCTGCCTTTAATCCACATCTTTACAGTATGTTTTACGTTAAATACCTTGAAGAATCACATGTAGTGCATGGGTGTACATGAATAAATTAATTATTGAATTGAGTTGGTCATGCTTAAAGTATACAGATGTGGTGGATAAAAACTAAATTTCAAACTCACATGCCAACCCCCACCGTAATATTGTTCTTCGTACTTTTTCAACAGTTGATGAAGTTTGGGCTGATCAAGGCTTTTTTCTGGTAAAACTTGATAAATTTAGACCTGTAAAGACATAGTTATAATTAATATGAACTAATAATACCCTGCGTCCCTGGTTTTAATATTCTACGATTATTCACTTTAAAATAAGTAGGAGAGGAAAAATTGCTTATTGGACAACCATTCGGTTTGCCATGTAGGTACAGTTCAGCGTGTATAATTTTTTCACGATTTTCCAAGATCAAATCGTCCAAATAAAACTTGTACAACGTAGATGGAGGTTTGACAATTGCATCGTAAGAGCAACGAATTAAGTTTGAAAAAGTCCTGGATTAGTAAATACATGAATGCTCGAGAGGTCATGAGGAGCGCAGCGCATGTCTCTTATTCTTAATTCAGGTTTTTTGTTGATAAGGACATCCTGGAGAAAATAAAAGACATCGATTCACTCATCCGAAAACATATGATCTAACTTGCGCCACCAAAATTTCCGGTGGAGTCCTTCTGGTAATGGTCTCGTCTTTGGACTTAGAAATATGAAGCAACTGTAGGAATAACTAGGAAAATAGATGTTTCTAAAATAAAACAATGAAAAAACCTATTTGTTTTGAGAGTTAGATAGTCTGATGTAGTAAAAAAATCAAAAATTTTATACTAACTCATACTTTTTTCAATGCTGTTTGTTTTTGCATTTCGTTTACATGATTTCTCGGTCCTTTCACGCGTATTGAAGAAGCATTTAGAGTTGGTAAAGTGTAATTATTTAGCCCTTAAGAGTCAACGGTTTAAGAGTTCATGATGACCATTAAAATAACCATCATTAAAAATGATGTAAATAACTTCATCTTAGCTAGTTTTTTCTCTATCATCTTCTTACGGGGTACTTGAGTTAATCCTCCACGCTTCAAGTAAAAATAACCAACTGGAATTATGTGACTCACATATCTTTTATCTTTTGTTTGAACTTAAACTGTAATTTTAAAAAATAAAAAGTTTTTCCTTTTTAACCATTCTGACGTACTCTATTTCTAAGGGGTCCTGCAGAGTTGCTTACAGAAAGCTGAAATTTTTATTAACTAAAGATGTCTTAAAACATCATTACCATCAAAAGTTATGATCATTCCAAGTTTGGAGAAGGATTTGTCAACAACTATTCAATCATTCAATCATTCGTAATTTTAGTACAATTTGATATTCGTTTTCAAGCAGAAATATGACAAAATCCACATAAGGTATTCCTAATTTGTCTCCCATTTTTTCATAAAAAAATTTTTTAGGGCATACCTTTGAGACTAGTCAGGGTGACACCGTTTTCCGAAATTTCCATTCTATAATTATGTACCTATATATGATGCATCTAGATACTAGTGATGTTTCGCTATTGGAGAGGCGTTGGAGGTTTCACCCAGTTCTTAATAGGTTTAAAAAACGGAGAAATTAAACATGTAGATACAACGCCAGACTTGTTTCCATGAGACTATCTTGGTAAACCGAAGCGTCCCCCGAGTGAGATTCTAAAACTATAACCCCTTTACCGTAAGATCTCGGGTACTTGCACTGCACAGACCCACACTTCTGTGATGAATTAATTCTAATTTTCTGTTATTCGCTCGTAATTCGCACCATTATACCTCGAGCCAAGCCAAACCCCAGGCTGACTTGAACTAATTCTATCGAGACGTGCCATACACACACACATACACACACACCTACCTAGAGCAGCTCAACTTCCACCGCTCGCCGAGTCGAAATTGCAGCGGAAGTTTGTCTTCTCCTCCCATTATACGGCCGAGCGAGGGGATGTCTACACGTAGGGGTGTATGGGAACGGGATGGCCGTCGAATCCGAGAAGTCGCGAAGCGAACCAACTTTCGGCGAGTTTTTGAGCCCCAAAAGTAGACCAGAGTCGTTATAGACTCTTTGCTGATACTTTGTCTTCCTTTATGCACCGCTCGACGAATTTGAGTCCGCTTTTCTAAGACCCGCGTGACCTCCGCTGATTTAATATTAAACGTTAAAAGAGAGCTCAAGCCTCCTCCTGTGGCTTCATGATTCATGGACACTCGCCATTTCCTGGCTCTTGTTATCACTCGATTTTTGAACCTAATTGTCATTTTACTGTCGTCCAATGACTCGTGATTATTGTAAGGAGCCGTTCTGATCGTCTAATCGTTTGGACTTTTCGTAACCAAATCAATCAAAAATCATTGAAATCTTACATAAATATACACATAAATTAAGATTATTCAAAGTGGTGTAAATAATCTAGTAGTTAGATCAATAAACTAATAGAAGCATTATGTAATAAAAATTTGAACCTATTACGAGTTGACGGGTTGATTTTTGATAGCTTATTTTGTGTCTTTCCTTTTCCAACTATCAACATTTTTAGTGTAGACTTCTTTGGACACACCTTTTGAATTTTACATCTGAAAATATGGTGTACAAAATAGGGGGTACTCACAGGTTAATACAATATGCAGAAAAAGCAAACAAAGCAAAAAGCAGGAAGTGTAAGTGAAATCGGACATTGTCAAACTTTTTTAACTTAAATCTGTCATATCTATACTTTAGGCTAAAGAAGCATTTCCCATGTTTTTACGTAAAAAAAGCCATAAAAATATTTTTTTGCTGGTTAGCAAGTAGTATGCGTTCATTGGCCTAAAAACTTTTTTCTGGATAAATGTTTTCTTTTAATTTTCGTGTACTTCACCTTTTCACCTTTAACAAACAGCACATTCACCATTAACGAGCTATCAGTAACACATTTTTTATCCATAATTTTCAACCAAGGCATCTCATTAGACAACCTAAGGCTTGTAAAAAAAAATCGGATGATCTTTATTCTACCAAACCAGTATAGCACTTATAAATGCATTGGTAATTGGTTAAAATAGCTGAATGTACAATATGTATACCAAACAACTTTGAATGTATGAACTCAGTCAATACAAGCACAAAAAATATGATGTACAACAGACTCATTAGTTGTTACAGTTATAATATTATCTGTCTTTTTAATTAATCTTCTCCTATTTTGAATATTTCAAGCTACAGTACTCAAATATTCCGTAGCACTCAGTATTGGACGCTAATTTAGCTGTGCACCAAGTTTTTTAAAAAGGTCTCATTATTTTGATTCGGGAAACAACTACCCTTAGTTACCATAATCAACTGTCTATGATAGTAGAACAGTAACATTTTAAATAAGTGCTTTATACCATACAGAATTACTCAAAATAATTACTGAAACTTTTATTATTTCTTTATTTCATTATGATTATGTATAATACACAAAAAAACTGTAGCCAAAGAGCTCTAGATAGCATCGCCTTCGTAACATGTACACATGTGAGTGGCCTGAAGAAATGGACTTTGTGTCTTGGTCATTTTTTGACAATTAGCTTTTTTATCAAGGCTTACACATTTCCTGACGCACGACGAATATTGATCATAGGTACATAAGTCGGAATGACTTACGATCTCTTCGTCATCTGAAAAAGGTAAAAATAATATCTTATTGGATTCAACTATTCTTGAATAATCTATAAAATTTTCACTTCAACATTTATTGGTTGAAACATTCTGATTAAAAAAAAAAAAAAAATAGTTAAGCGCCCTTTATTGATAATTGCAAATAAACAAAATTTCTGTTAGTCCTTCATTTTTATGAAATGAGGTAAGATAAAATATAAAAATAACAGTAGTTTTTTTTATATCGATAGTCTGGACTAAGAACGTCACTTTTATTATACGACAAAAGATACAATCTTAGTCTCTTCCAATAAATAGCAATGAATCTTTTTCAATGATTTGAAAAAAAAAGTATCACTAATTTGGAATTGCCAAAAAACATTGATGTCTGCCAACTTTTAACAAATAATTTTTTTTCCAAGATTCACGATAGAAAAGGTCGATGCATCGAATTTTCCGATAATCATGATTTCTATTTTAAAATCTAATAAAAAAAAATTACTTGCAGACAATTCAGCAAAGAACTTTTCTTTCGAGTTTCAAATATTTTTTTTGTATATCCTTAGATCTAAACAAAAACCAGCACCTTAAGCGTAACTGCTTATTACTGTATCAAAGTTTCAGTTAAAGTTTTTTTGTTAAAGAAGTATCCTAACTGTATGGGTTATAAGTCTTTAGAGCTTTTGTAGCTTGAAGTTAAATCTTGTAATTTAAGAAAGACAAAATGTTTATCAGTATAACCAAAATTCAAAACTTAAATTTATAAAGTGAAGAAAAACAAAAAATTTTTTTTGACAAAGATTTTTTTTTTCTAGTATGATACAACATAAAAAAATTTAACCTAGATACAAAAACGTACTATGAACTAAGTAATAAAAATTCTTTTTTGTTGCAAAGACGTACGTCTTATATTGTTCAAAGAAAAATTTTAAAGTAAAGATAGAACTGTCAAGGAAGAATTGACAAAGTATTTGTAGTTTTGGCTCCAAAATAATAGGAATAATTTTTGTTTTTTTAAATTTAATATACTAGTTACAATGTTCACATTCTTGACACTTGGTGATTTAGTTAACACAAATTAAATAATTAGATCAACTCCTTGCCAACTAGTAAAATTGTGAAATACTAGTGAACATTACATTTTTTCATACAAAACAGTATATCCTTTACTGTGCTTTTTTAATTTTTCTTTACAAGTTTAAGTAAATTTTTAATTTTCAGTTTAATAACAAAAACCATTTTTATTTACGAACGATATGACTCATAGATCTAGAAAAATCTTCGTAAAAATTAAGTAGAAGAATTTAAAAAACAAAAAACTACTACGGTTCAGATATAATCACTAGATTCTGACTCAGCTGATGTGTTTTGGAGCCAAGACTGAAAGTAATTCACGTTGTCAAAAGTAAAAAAAAAAAAAATCAACAAAACCTTATTATTTGTAGTAATAATTAAATAAGAAAATAAAACTTTTTACAACTGTACAAGCGACATCACAAAGATGGTTATTTTCCTGCGCGCAATACCATATGCTTAGATCGATGAAGTCTTAAGTAAGCAGGCTTCTTTAAGTAATGTTTGAAAGACTAAATCTTTTAACGAGAGTTATATAAGCAACAAAAATTACTTACCATGACCAACTACAATGGTAATTACTAAGATAAAAACTAGTAAAGAAGTTATTTTGACAGTCGCACCCATTTTACGTTACTATACAAGTTTCTTGTGGATTTATTGCTGTTGAGTCAATAACTAATTCTATTCTAACTCACTCGGTTTATTATATACTTGTACCCCCACTCAATGATGTCGATAAGGTGTAGTTATACTCAAGGCTTCGTAAAGACGTACGTGTTAAACTGAAGCAAAAATACCTTCCGTATATCTTTAGCTATGAGATAAATATAATATTGACAGGCTTCTGCCACTCGAAAATGACTTAACCTTCGAAATAGTTAAAAAAAACTTTTATGATTATAAATGGAGGATATTCTACAACAAGTATGATAGAATACAATTTTCAAAATTTTCAAAAGTTGAACTTATCTAGTCATATATTAACCTTTTCTATTGCGCATGAAAATACACTACGACAAAAGAATTTAAGCCCATCTAAAATTAAACATGATTGCTGTTTTAATTAAAACGCATCTACTATAGCCAATTACATAACAATATCTTTTGTGTACTAAAAAAATTGAAACAGAGAAGCTTCCCATGGATTTATCTTGAAGAAAATTTTCTGTTTTTAGTATAAAAATTTGCTAACTTTATTTTATCTATGTATAATTAAAAACAATGAAATTCAGAAATTTTACAACCATATGTTTCAAACTCTGTCACAGTAAAAATTTAGAAAAATTATAATTCGTCCTGTTGGGAAGGGTCCAGAGTACAGTAGCAGAGTATCAGAGCATATAATAAGGGAATTTCTATGTAATTTTGGGCCTAGAATCTGAATACACCAGTCGTTTTGGTTAACGGTCCAAGGATTTTTTTTCAACGCAATCGTTTGAACAAACATCATAAACTATTTTTTTTTGCCTTAGAAAAGTTTTTTCCTTTTTAATTTACAGAAACATTAGAGAATATGTTATTTCTCATCATACCATAAAAAAAATTATGCTAAACGATAAAAATGCTGATTTTTCTTATTCGCAAAGTTGAAATAATTATTGTAAATGAATATTAAAGGAGTTAATTCATGTTTTATTATACTTTATTTTCTAGAACTAATGTATTTTTTTTATTGATATTTATTTCCAGTCTCATTAATCAATAGTAGTTTTCCTACGAGTTTAAAAAGTCTTTGTTTGCGAACCGAGAGGTTTGCGGCCTGAGCCGAAGGCGAGGTCCGTAACGAGGTTCGTAAAGGAGACTTTTCGAACGAGTATCGGAAAACTGCTTTTTCGTCCGAGGAAGTACCAGCCTCCCAAAATCACCCGAGGGCGGAAAAAGTTTTATCTTTAATTAAATCAATCATGAAACTCAAAAATTACAATTTAGCTGCCTTTCGATTAGTACAAAGTTTTTTTGAGCAACATTCTTCTTATTTTGAAAAAAATTGGTATTTTGGTCTTATCAATTCTATTGTTATTATTGTTATTACTCTTACTGTCTTATTTTGTTTTTTTAAATAAATATTTCGCAGTCATTCTAACGAACTGTGTGCATGCTCGTGTATCTACACGCTATTATAATTGGCATTTAAAAAACTGCTTTCGATTTACTGTAAATCAATAATGATGTGTTATTTTACATTTCTATCGAATCACACATAGGGCGGTTGAAATATGCTTTATTCTACATGAAGTTTAACAATATTTAATTGCGAGCTTTTTATCCTAAAATCGATAAAAGTGTTTGGAAATCCCCAAATGTACGACAAAACAATATTTTTATGTCTAACCATTTATAAGCACAAGAGAATAAACATAACAATGTTTGAATCTGATATGACTGATTATTCCAAAAAATCTTGTTAATTTGATGATAAATCCAGGCGAAAATAACGTAACAGAATTATTAAAAATAAAGCACGTTTATACAACAAACATTAATTTTTATCCATAAAAAACAATGCTCGTTTGTCTCGCCACGGACTTTGCAGTCGATCATCCTTTTCCCCTTAACGACTTTCATATGAGGAATAATCTGCTGACAACTGTGGTGTAGCAATGTATAGTATTACTTGCGATTTGCATCAAAATCTTGCCCCTTTAAGGATAATGGAAATATTAATAAGCAGTTTTTTATCAGTGTATAAATAAAGCGACGGTTCATTTTACATACAGTACAGTGCATTGCTCTTTATATAAATAAAAATAACTTGATGCAACTGCAAAATTTCTTAGTGATTTATACATTCTATTTTTGTCTATTCACTTTAGAACAGTATATTTTTTGTCCCTGTGATTCTTGTCACGTCTTGCATATACATATAGTAAATTTACTCACTCGCAGCGTTTACCATTATGCCGCAAATGTTTAAATACTTTACCATTAGCAGTGAACACAATTTATTTTACTCACGAAGGAATAGAGCACTTTCAATTTGTAACAGTTGTGTTTCTTTAGAATACGTTTTTCTTGAAATCTATTGATAAAAAACTTTACAACTTCCATGACGTAACATTAGAGACAGTTACCTTGATCATTTTAATGTTTTTATTTAAACGTCCAAATGAATTTTTGGTTCTTACTTTTTATTTTGGCTTGGTGGTTGACCATAAATATGGTTTGAGGTTTGAATTGTTGAATTGTTTTCAACTAAAGTTGATAGTAAATGGCATAATGTACACGCCCAATACTTGGAAGCCAATATTATTTGACATAACTGGCAAACAGTAAAGTACTGATAGGCTCACCAAACATTTTTCGTTTAATATGATGACCTGAACAATTGTACACCTAATCCCAAGACGCGATTGAACGATATTGTACAAAGAAAAATGTAAATTTCGAAAATTTATAACAGACTTTCTTTGGCAAAATGTGTTTCATGTTTTTAGGTTATAACTATTTTTACATTTAATGACAATATTTTTGATTATCGGATCAATGCTGTTGTGACATGGACACTTGAGAAACGAGTGGAATGTTTTTTAAATAATTTTATGATTTTGTCTCCAAGTACAGACGAGTTAAACATGTGATGTCGCATTGCAATAATTTAACTGTAGATGAAAGCCGCGAAAATCACGATAAAAATTAGATTTTTCTCTCAGTGTAGAAGTAACTGCAGTACCCTTAAATTACCTAAGTTGTCTTGGCAAAATGAAAATTGATTGTAAAAGCTTTTACAGAATGAAGGAATTGAATATTATGAATATATTTGTCTCTTCCTTGAAACAACTAATTATGCTATCATCACATCAATTTTTATTTTTAGAATTGTCTCAGAAATACAATTATCAATGTATCATTAATTTTCTTATAGTAAAAAGATAACACTAACTGGGATTGAATGTTTTTTTTTTTTGAAAGACTAATTATTTGCATTAGATTGGCAGCTACATGCTCCAAGTACCATGTCTGGCAATTTTCGAAGCACGTACTGATTCTTTCCGTCCCAAGTAAATACGTGAATGCTTGACAGACCCCGAGGAGCACAACACATGTCACTTCTTTTGAACCCAGTGGTGTTGTTGATATGGGCATCCTGAAATATTAAAAGGATGACGAAATTCGTTCGTTTAATTTAATGATTTAGATAATTGTTTCTTTAAACATACGAAGCTCTGAAGACTCCACGTGTTTAAAAAACGAAGAGAAAATTTTTAAATCGTTAAAGCTGCATTTTTTAATAAACCTAAGGCAACTCTTAAAATGTACGGTTTCCCCAGCAAAACTCACCTGTACAGTTGCGTAAAACGTGCCACTTTCAACCTTACTTCTACAGTGTCCTCGACATTGATATGCATTGAAGCTTCTGGGAGCAATGACAGAATTCAAGCCTATTTCATCAAAATCGATAATCAAATCTCGCTTGCCACATGGCTTGGTGTCTACTTCGTCCACAGTTGTACTGAGTATTTGCTTTGGAGGTAACTCAGCTTTCTCCTCTCCAGATTTCAAGTTATCGTACAATAACTCTGGAATGCTAAGTCCATGGTCAACCTTCTTCAAACCTGCAGTAAAAAATAACTTTAATCAATCATAAGTCAATTTGCATTAATTTTAGTTAAAAATTGAAAATTTAAGATGCTGCTAGTCAGTTCGGTTACACTACTGTAATTTTTTGTCAATCCCATTTTTAGACCAAGAAAGTAATCGTCAGTAATTTTTACAAAAAAAAAAGGTTAAGAATTTTGTTGGCTTAAAGAAGCCTATCATTATGTCTGCTGCAGATTGTAGAATACGTATAATTAATTATTAAAGTAGATAACTAAAGTATTTTTTATCTGCGTTTATTACAAATATACAATAAATCTGTTTATCAAAAAAAAATGATTTTCTAATCTGGAAGGTAATTAAAAATCAATTATTGTCTCCTGCTTTGGACATGCAGATAAACCATAACTAGAAGTGTGATAAAAGTGTATTATGGGAATTTTTCAATATAAATTTTATCACATATGTAATTTATTCTTTTCACATTCAATATTCTTTAATGGTTCAATTGTAACTACGTGAAAACGAAAAAAAACATCAAATTTTTTAGCATTTGGAGAACAAGGATTTAGTCAAAATCTAATTAGTCATTAAATTAATACAAACCACAAATGTAATTAATATTTGTCCCAAGTAATGGACCATTTGTTTTGTCATAACTCTATGTGCAAATAGATAAAAGTAGTACGTAGCCCTATTATTTTTACTGTACATACATCCATTGCAGCGACCAGATCCCTCGTAGTTATCATCAGTAAACAAAAGCAGTAAAGGTTGATTTTCACTCGGCCCAACAGTGCGACGGACAAACGGTCGTATCGAACAATGAAATACATAGGGATCCATTTCTGCCGAGACATAAAATCCAAGGTTGGATTGACTAGCATTCATCCACTCCTTCACGGTCTTTGTCACATTGAATATCTTCAAGAAGCATGTTAAATTAATTGATTAATGAAAAAAATGAAAAGTGTTCTTGCTGTTCCGTACACATATGGTTGGCTAAAACTATACATGCAACTTACGTGATAACGATCGTTGTAATCTTGGGATTGATGCTCATTCACTAACCTATGACTGGGAATATAATATTCGTCTTCACCTGGTAAAATTTGGTAAAGTTTAATCTGTAAAAACATGGTAATATGATTAACAAATTACTCATGGGTTTATTTATATTATAAGACGTATTATTACAAATAATAATCATAGGATAGAGAGATAATGAGCAAACATGTAGACAACAGGTAGTAAGACTTCTTGGAGAAAAATTGATAGACGATTTGTGTAAATATTTAAAATTTTTCGAAAGTCTAGTTAAATCAAAAACTGTAGGGCAAAATGAGAGTGTTTAACGACAAGTTTATCTTTACTAGAGCGTTATTACCACTTTCACTGTAAAATCCAGGTGTGTTGAAGTATACGTTCAAAACGTGTAATCGTTATTCCATTTTTATAAAACGCTTTATAGTAGTCTTTATAAACGCATCAAGAACAATCAAATTGATGTATCGTAAACTATTGTATTTATTCTATCAAATTAATTTTTTTTTTTGTTAACGACTGACATAAGACGACTGTAGAGAGTAAAACATTTCTGTCACGGATTTTACACACTTGTTAATGTGTTGAATATATGATGGCCACATTTTTTCACTCCACAGTTTTTCTACATTGATTTTTCCCATTCAAATGTGTCCAGCTTAATGGAAATAATGAACCACTTGGTGGATCATAGATTTGGTTGTCCTTAAAATTATCATTCACGCCACCACAATGTGCTTTACAAAAAAAAAAAAAAAAAAAAATTAACTACACACTTCAAATGTGTACTTTCACACGCTTAAATTTACAGTTTATAGACTATTTTACGGCCCTAAGGACCGCAAGATAGCCCCGGTTGGATGGATCGAAGGGCAGTGTTTTTGTATGTCTGTGCCCAAGGTGCGAACGAGATTTTTTTTTCCAAAGATGCAAAGTCGTATTTTGTGCCATTCGGACACTGCACATCCGCTTATTACCTCTGGCCCGGGGCCTCGAAGTGATCAAAGGGAACAAAGTTATGTCCTACACGGCAAAGTGCACCCATCGTGGGAAAAAAATATCCAGTGTCTTATTCAATCAATTTAAGTACCGTATAGTTAGTATTGGAGGCAAAAGTGTATCTATGACAAGTATATTCTATGTTGTGCAGGTGGAGTTCAGCGTGAATTATTTTTTCACGATCTTCCAAGGTCAAACCGTCCAGTTTGAAAAAATAGCGTCCAACGACTTCATAGTTGGCATTTGAATTCCGACATTTTTTTTTATCACAAAATAGGTATACATCACTGAATCCAGGTTCTGTTTTTTCTTCAAGGAAAGCCCGCACAAGCTTAGACTTGTAATATATTTGTTGAAACTGAGGATCATATCCCGTGCGCTTCCAATTGTAAAGCGCCACCAAAATTTCTGGTGGAGTCTCACTGGTAACAGACACGTTATCTTCAGACTCAGAAATATGAAGCAATTGTAGGAATAACTAGAAAAATAGATGTATATAAAATGAAACAATAAAAAAAACTATTTGTTTTGAGAGTTAGATAGACTGATGTAGTAAGAAAATGGAGAATTTCATACTAACTCATACCTTTTTCAATGCTGCTTGTTTTTGCATTTCGTTTAAATGCTTTCTTGGTCCTTCAACGCGTATTAAAGTAGCATTCGGAGTTGGAAAAGTGTAATTATTTAGCCCTTGAGAGTCAACGGTTTTAGAGTTTATGATGACCAACAAAATAACCATCATTAAAAATGACGTAAATAACGTCATCTTAGCTAGTTTTTTCTCTCCCATGTTATTGCGGGTAACTTGAGTTAATCCTCCACACTACTCGAAAAAAAATAGTACAATGAGCTGACTTACTCTACTTTACTCTTTATTTCTGTACTCGTATGCTTCTAAACTTTTGATGCCCATGTACGAGATTCTTGGACTGTCGACTCGCTATCTAGCCATTCACTGATACACAACGTCAAGCAGCAGCCAAATTACAAAAATTTTGATATGCTGCTACATTCCTTAGAGATAATATGAAGCAATTTAGTTATAGCGATGGTGACATGGATATATATTCACACACACCACACACATTAAAACGTGTAATCAAAAATAGCGTATCAGTGGCGAAGACTGTTTCATTTTACTATGCTACGAAAAATGTTCCGAGGTAAGAAGAAAATTTTTGTTTTAGTCCTCACATTCTGCAGAGAAAAGGGCTAAGTAAAAATAACTAACTGGAATTATATGATAAACATGTCTTTCATCTTTCGTTTAAACTTGAACGATAATTTTAAAAAATAAAAAGTTTTTCCTTTTTAACCATTTCATTTTTATTTTTCAACTACATCTGTATACTTTTTTATTACTTGCTGAAAAGGAAGTATGAAGGCGTAAATTAACATAAGAATCTGACGGTTAAGTAAAAAATTTTGCTAGTATACTAAATATTCTCAAATTTTCTGAAGGAACTTAAAAAAATAAAAAAATAAACTTTTCGTAAAAGCTATTCCTAAATTTGCGAATTAAATAGAATAAATATTTCTTAATCTTCAATTTAATATTAAATAAGCATCACAATTATTCTTATTGACACAATTTTCTTGCAATTACCTCCACCAATATACCCATTATTTTTTCGCAATACAAAGGCAAAATTAACTTGAATTTAATGTATTTATATTTAAAAAACTAAGGCTTTATGTGAAAATTGCAGTTACATGCTTCAACTACCATGTCTGGCAATTGTCGCAACACGTATTGATTTTTTCCGTCCCAAGTTAATACGTGAATACTCGATAAGTGAGGAGGTGTGCAGCACATATCTCTTACTCTGGTTTCAGGTTTTTCGATGATATGAAAATCCTGAAATATTAAAAGGTTAGCAACATATTTTTTGTTGAATTACTCACATAATTTGGTTGATCAATTGATTAAAAATTTAAAGTTCCAGAAAATCTGATTCTAACAAGCCCAAATTACACATACAGTCATAATATCTATATAATTAATGATCAAATAATAAAGAGAATTTTTTTAATAGTAAAAACTGCCATTTAACAAAAATTAATGCAACTCTCATAATAAAATCAAAACAAAAACTATATTTTAAGCAGAGACAGACTTCTCAATGCCTTAGAATTTATTTATGTTCGGGCTACATTTACCTGAATACTTGCGAAAATTGTGTTACTCTCGTCCCGGCTTCTACAGTGTCCTCGACATTGATATGCATTAAAGCTTCTGGGCGCAATGACAGAATTTAATTCTATTTCATCAAAATCGATGATCAAATCTCTCTTGGCGCATGGCTTGGTTTCTACTCTGTCCAGGGTTGTATTTAGTATTTGCTTTGGAGGTAACTCAGCTTTCTCATCCCCAGATTTTAAGTTATCGTACAATAACTCTGGAATGCTAAGTCCATGGTCAACCTTCTCCAAACCTGCAGTAAAAAATAACTTCAATCAATCGTAAGTCAATTTGCCTTAATTTTAGTTGAAAACTTGCTGCCAGTCAGTTCGGTTACACTACAGTAATTTTTTGTCAACCCTTTTTTTAGACCAAGAAAGTAAACGTCAGTAATTTTTACAAAAAATACTATTAAAAATTTTGTTGGCTTAAAAAGGTAGAAGAAATCAGATCAATTGAAAAAAAATAAATATATTCTCTTTTATGTAATACAACATTTGCAGTTTTAGCTGTTAGGTGCCATACTTCACTTAATATTATTTGTATCTGATGCAGATTTTAGGCAGAGATCGATTATGTTGTGTATTTTTAGTAAATAACGGAAAAAATTAGGTACTGTTAATTAATAAAGTAAATAATGACATTGTTTGGTCATTTGAACAGTACAAATGTTTATCAGAAGAAAGATTTCTTTAGCGTAGAGTTTAATTACAAAATATATTATTTCTTTCCGCCACACATATGTAGATAAATAAAAAACTGATACTATAAGTGAAATGAAAGTATATAATAAGTATTTTTGGATAAAAGTCTGTTATAATATTTGCATTCAATACCTTATTCATTCTTTTTAATTGTAAAAAAAAATTCTACATTGTTAATTTTTTGTCATTTATATTAACTACAACAGCTCTCCATGGTTTGAAAATTTGTCATTAAAAGTTAAAAAACCTCAAACTCCAAAAAAAAAGAGTTACCTTTTGCTAATGA
>NW_019379577.1:2574389-2658625 GCF_000648655.2 Copidosoma floridanum | reverse complement strand
TCATCGAATGGAAGTAGAATCGTAAAATTTGAATGAAATCATATTTATATACAATTTTTGAAGAATAAAAATGGATTTTTTTTTTTTTAAGAACGAACAATTTATGTTTTGTAGTCGGGGGAGCTTCGCCCCCCCGTACCCCCCCAACTGGGGGCTTCGCCCCCTGGACCCCTACCAAGGGCTGCCGCCCCTGGACCCCGCACAACCTGTCTCACGAAACATACCTTTATTCCCCTTAGTTAAAAGCAATTTAATGCTACCATCTTTGAAGTCAGCACACTTATATTTGAAAAAAAATGTATGCACATATATCAACTCAATATCGAATATTAGTAACTCTGTTACCGTCGAGACTGAAGACCATTTAATACTACTAGTACCAGTATATACATACATACCGCTACATTGGCAGGCAGATCGTAAATGTTATACTATAAGTAGACTCTAAAAAAAGGATGGTTTTTGGCAATGGAAATATCGTAAAGCAGCAATATCGGCAGCCTAGGTTGCGCTCAGATACAACAACAATATCAATCTGCACGCAATCTGTTTGAATGCACGGGTGCGAGAGAGAGTGTGAACGATCCGTCATCTCTTCGCCCTCTCTCTCGCACTCGTGCATTCAAATGGATTGTAAAAAGTATTGGCGTTGCGTCTGTACGCAGCCTTACAACATATATCTACTGGAGTTAGCATATTTATGGCAATGCTTGCATACTAATTTGAGGTTTATAAACTTTAGTTATTTTTTTTATTATACATGTAGAGTTGATAACCTCACTTTGCACCCTTAAGGAGAAAAATAATATACGCTACTCAAGCGCAAGCCTTTGCACCCTTGGCCGAACTTTGCGCCCTTCGACTACTTTGGGCCCTAGGGCGCAAAGTAGTCGGTGGGCGCAAAGTTCGCCCAAGGGCGCAAAGTGACACTTGGCGCTCTAGTGGCGTAATGTACTATTCTTTCATATAATACGACATTTGCAGTTTTAGCTGTTAGGTGCCATACTTCACTTAATATTATTTGTATCTGATGCAGATTTCAGGCAGAGATCGATTTTGTTGTGTATTTTTAGTAAATAACGGAAAAAATTAGGTACTGTTAATTAATAAAGTAAATAATGATATTGTTTGGTCATTTGAACAGTATAAATGTTTATCAGGAGAAAGATTTCTTTAGCGTAGAGTTTAATTACAAAATATATTATTTCTTTCCGCCACACACATGTAGATAAATAAAAAACTGATACTATAAGTGAAATGAAAGTATATAATAAGTATTTTTGGATAAAAGTCTGTTATAATATTTGCATTCAATACCTTATTCATTCTTTTTAATTGTAAAAAAAAATTCTACATTGTTAATTTTTTGTCATTTATATTAACTACAACAGCTCTCCATGGTTTGAAAATTTGTCATTAATAGTTAAAAAACCTCAAACTCCAAAAAAAAAGAGTTACCTTTTGCTAATGATAAAAAAAAAAATAACATAAATAATCCTATCTTAAAATTTTAATTATTTCCTCACTAAAACCTTGTTCTAAGTCGTGTGATAGGTAATGTGATTTATTTGTCTCAATCTATATTTGTCAAAATTCAATTAGTTATTAAATTAATACAAATCGAAAATATAATCAATCTATGTTCCGAGTATAAGACCATTTGTATTTTCATAACCCTGAGTGGAAATAGATAAAAATAGTACTTAGCACTATTATTTTTACTGTACGTACATCCATTGCAGCGACCAGACCCCTCGTACATATCATCAGTAATCAAAAGCAGAAGAGGTTGATTTTTATTCAGCCAATCAGCACGACGAACAAACGGGTTTTCCCAACAATGATGGAAGAAATATGGAATTTTTACCACTACATATAGTCCAAGGTTTGACTGAGTATCATTAATCCACTCCCTAACGGACTTTGTCACATTGAACACCTTTAAGAAGCACGTTTAGTCCATAAATAAAAAAAAAAACGAAAAATTATTGGTCCTCTCAGGGACAGATGAGGTTGATCCAATTTAAGTATAAAACTCACTTGCCAACCAGTTTTGTAATCTAGGTTTTGATGCTGACTCAACAGCTCATGACGAGAGAGATTCTCCTGTTCTTCACCTGGTAAAACTTGGTAAATTGTAACCTGTGGAAACATGATGGTAAAAATAACGAATTACTAGTGATCTATTGGTGTATTAGATGTATCATTATAAATCATGAGTATAGTATTTAAGGATAATGAGCAGAGATGTAGAAGGTGCCAACGTCATTTTTCTTCCCTAATATACAAACACTTTACGCCCACCAATTACCTCTGGCCCGGGGGCTTGAAGTGATCAAAGGGTGCAAAGTGAAGCCCTATAGTGTAAAGTGCACCTGTGATGAGAAAAAAATATTCAGAGTTCCAAATTTAATTACCGTAGGTTTTAAGTTGGAGGGAAAATTATATATTGAACAAGGATTCACTATGCCGTACAGGTGGAGTTCAGCGTGAATTATTTTTTCACGATCTTCCAAGGTCAAACCGTCTAGTTTGAACTTATAGTGCCCGACAATCGGATTGATTTTAGGTTGATTCAGGCATCTCCATCTATTACAATATCGGTTGCCTTTAAGAAATCTCGTATCTTCTTCAAGGAAAGCCCGTACAAGCTTAGACTTGTAATATATTTGTTGAAACTGAGGATCATATCCCGTGCGCTTCCAATTGTAAAGCGCCACCAAAATTTCCGGTGGAGTCCTTCTGGTAATGGTCTCATCTTCGGACTCAGAAATATGAAGCAATCGTAGGAATAACTGGGAAAATAGATAAATATAATATCAAATAATGAGCAAACATTGAAGTGTCTCGTTGGATGTACTGATGGACAAAGATAATAAAGAGTCTGCTTTTAACCTATACCTCTTTTGTGGATACACTTTGGCTCCAAGGTAATGGTTCTCTTAGTACTCGTTTTGTATCAGGATTTGGATCCCGAAAACTGTAGTCTTCGCTCTGAGAGTCAACAGTTTTAGAGTTCGTGATGACCATTAGTATAACCATCAACGAAGATAACTTGAATAACATCATTACTATTCGTTTTTTATCTACCATGTTCTTGCGGGTAACTTGAGTTAATCCTCCACACTACTCGAAAAAAAATAGTACAATGAGCTGACTTACTCTACTTTACTCTTTATTTCTGTACTCGTATGCTTCTAAACTTTTGATGCCCATGTACGAGATTCTTGGACTGTCGACTCGCTATCTAGCCATTCACTGATACACAACGTCAAGCAGCAGCCAAATTACAAAAATTTTGATATGCTGCTACATTCCTTAGAGATAATATGAAGCAATTTAGTTATAGCGATGATGACATGGATATATATTCACACACACCACACACATTAAAACGTGTAATCAAAAATAGCTTATCAGAGGCGAACACTGTTTTATTTTACTAAAGGTGCAAGTGTACGAGATTAACATTCGTATACTTCGAAAAATGTTCCGAGGTAGAAAAAAATTTTAATGCTTACTATAACATATGTCCTGTTTGTAAATCACTATTACGTTTAGCTCGTCTTTCTATGCCCAATTTAACAAAATGAGTAAAAAAAGGAAAATAAGGTGATTGTCAATAATTATGAGATGTACAGAAATGTACGGCTGATTTTTCAATTGCTTTTCTCAACGGTTACAAGTACACATATAGTATTTCAGAAAACTAGACAGCCTTATTCGACTTAAGTGATAGTGTATACAAAATTTTTTTTTATGAGAAAGCTTTTTCCTAATTCTAACCTTAGCTGGAACTTTGATGTACATGTAGATGATACGGTAAAATATATCAACTAAGATCTTGCGATAATAAAACAATTAGCTACAATGTATTTTTCAGATTGGAGAATTACAGGCATACTTTCATAACCGTATCAAAGTTTCACTCTTTAAATTTGTGCTCTATTGTGCTTAATATGTTCGTAATATTTTAAGAGCTACGCTCCTCGAAAATTAGTACGTGGATACATTAGATCGTTTTTAACAATGATTACTTCTTTATACTTATATGTGCTTGCGCTTGACAAGGTCCAACACTAGTTTAATGCTCACGTAACTTGTTTTCAACGTTGCTTGCCATTATTCAAGCAGTACTTATTGTGAAACAAAAAATTGATTTCAAAATTTTAATTTGTTGATTAGTTTTTTTTTATTAATGAGACAAATAAAAACCGAATATGCGATTATAACCCAAAAATGTTTTGGAAATTCGTTAATAAAAAAACTGGAAAAAATTTCGTTTCTTATGGATTGTGATAATATTTTAGCTTGAATAATTTCTCAAAGTACCATTTGTGTGCACATTCTTATTATTTTGTCTAAAACTAACTTAAAAATTACAAACTGATGAACAGGCTGTCAGTTACACAGAAAATCCTGCTCAAAAAATGCTTTCTCGAAGTACGTAAAAAAAAAGTCTGCATGGTGAAAAAATTTTTGGAATCTATTCATTAAATTAAATAAACACTTTTAAATCTTTAATTAAATATGTACTCATCATAATATTTATTTTTATGGCCACAGTTTTTTTTCAAAATAACAATTATCTATACATCTCTTTTTTTATCATGAAAATAATAATTCAAATAACATTTGAATTAATCGTTTTTTTTTTTTTTTTTTAAACAACTTATGATTTTCATTTGACTGGCAGCTACATGCTCCAAGTACCATGTCTGGCAACCTTTGCAGCACGTATTGATTTTTTTCGTCCCAAGTAAATACATGAATTCTCGAGAGGTCACGAGGAGCGCAGCACACGTCTTTTACTCTGAATTCAGGTTTTTTGTTGATAAGGACATCCTGGAGAAAATAAAAGACATCGATTCACTTATCCGAAAACATATGATCTTACAACATTGTTTTTATCTAGCTTGTAGTGCTTTAGTTCTAAAATGTCTATTCACGCAATAGGACTATATTCAAATGACGGAGGGAGAAATGTAAATAACAAAAACTATTTTTTAAGCAGAGACAGACTTCTCAATGCTTCAGAATTTATTTATGTTCGGGCTATATTTACCTGAATACTTGCGAAAAATGTGTTACTCTCGTCCCGGCTTCTACAGTGTCCTCGGCATTGATACACATTGAAACTTCTGGGTGTAATGACAGAATTTAAGCCTATTTCATGAAAATCAATCAACAGATCTTGTTGTCATTTAACTTCGTGATTTTTTTTTGAGGTAATCGACCGATCCCATTGTTGGAATCTAACTCGCTGTAAATCAATTTTGCCATACTCAGCCCATATCCAATCTCAAAAATACCTGCAATCAAAAGTTAACAGCGTTCAAACATAACTATAGACTAACATTGAACTTACAAAAAAAAATAGTTTATTGCTTAGGGTTTAGCTAAGGTATCATTGATTATTTATTAACTACTCTTAAATGATCAGCTTCTTATCGAGTTGCTTCGATACATACATTTTGCTTTCTCATAGAAGAAACTGAATATTTTTTAATTTGAGAGAAACATGTACGTGCAATAATTATTAAAAATTTCTGGCGTGAGCTTTAAAATTTCATGTTCAACTAAACACTCTCTTTTTCGTACCATTAAAAAATTCTGTGTGAAAGAAATTTTATTTAAGAATACAAGATTTAAAAAGCATTATGTGTGCTATAGATCGTAAGTGGCATCGTTTGTATTCATAATTCTTTCTTTGTATCCGCTTCATGTTTATCAAAACACCGATGTTCCAAGAATACTTACTGTAGATAACGTTTGTACGTTAACACGAAAAGAGCATATTGAACACACGTTACAGCAACAGAAGCTTTTCATTGTTTTGTTTATAAAATATTGAAAATTTTCATTTTATGATTAAAAAAAATAACTGTTTATGAATGGCATTGATGTATATGTTAAAATTTACTCTAATGATTAAGACTACTAACGTCGATGCTTACCAGGTTTCGTTCTAATGAGTCGCAATGTTTAAAAATTAATTAATAATGAACAAGTTAAAATTTGTGATATTGCATTAAAAAAAACTGAGGATCATATCCCGTGCGCTTCCAATTGTAAAGCGCCACCAAAATTTCCGGTGGAGTCCTTCTGGTAATGGTCTCGTCTTCGGACTCAGAAATATGAAGCAATTGTAGGAATAACTAGAAAAATAGATATATATAAAATGAAACAATAAAAAAAACTATTTGTTTTGAGAGTTAGATAGACTGATGTAGTAAGAAAATGAAGAATTTCATACTAACTCATACCTTTTTCAGTGCTACTTGTTTTTGCATTTCGTTTAAATGTTTTCTTGGTCCTTTAACGCGTATTGAAGTAACATTTTGAGTCAGAAAAATGTAATTATTTAGATCTTGGGAGTCAATGGTTTTAGAGTCGGTGATTTTCATATAAAAAAATAACACGAACAATTTTGTAATCGACATAATTTCAACTAATGTTTTGGCCATCTTTTTTGTAAATACTCAATTCAATTTTGTATCCTACAGTTTTAATAATTACATATAATTAGTCAATATTTTTAAAATTCTTACGACTCACAAGAATGTCTGGAGTTATAATAATATTGGAATCCTTCAACATTCTTTTAGTATTGCTTTTCGTTTAAAACGTGTATGATTTATGTAGTAGTTATCGACGGTGACCGTCTTTGTGGTCTTAGTCCTTTTTTGATGGTCACGTGCAAACTATTACTGTTTATTGTTCACATCAACATTAAAAATAGAGTAAAAACTAGCATTTGAATGCGTTTAAATAGTTTTTTACTGCTGATGTGCAAAATGAGGGTGTTGCTTGAAACAAAAATTAATTGTTGTGTGACGGTCAAAAAGGACTTTGAAGCCAAAAATAAGATCACCGCCCGAGTTTATAGAACTTTTACGTTTAGTGAATCGTCTGGTATATTTCTTTCTGGAAAATTGCATAAAGGGTTCATGTATTTTTCTCCTGTGTATAAATAAATAAATAAATAAATATATGCACATACTACCGAAGTTACGAATTTGTCACGTCTAAGTGCACAACACTTGAGTTAGTTTCAAACTAGTCAAATAGTTACTGATGTATTGTTGCACTCCTCCTCTCCTTCCCCCATTTAATGAAGTTTCCATGGAGCGAACCAAATTACAATAACATTGACATTAACAAAGACTTTTCAATTACTCTTACGCTCTTATAATTATTATGCATCCATAAGATCAATTCAGTGTGCTAGGAGGAGTTACAGGGAAGAAAATCTAAGTGAAAAAAAAAAAAAATTCTTGACGACACCGCGCATATGTCTGTTAATATTTCGTTTTTTTTTTTTTTTTTACCTGAACTTCTAGATAGTAGTTGAGTTTGTAAAAGAGTGACTGCTGAACACTGAAAAGTTGTTTTTTATATAGAAAATATCAAAGTTACATCTTACAAGTACATTAAGTAATTGTATACATACAGTAATTGTTAATACACAGCTAGTAATTTATCTACAGCGTACTGTAAAAATATTTTTGTTGTTCTAAGTGAAATTAAAATTTCTATCTGTTTTCTTAAGAACTTAATTTATTCAATAAAATGTGGAATAATAACACGTTTTCTTACACGAGTACACTTCCACCAGCTACTGAAAAAACAAATGACACTCATTCTTTATCAAACTTGGAACTCTTACTTTCGTTAACACTTATTTTCATGAATGCATCTAATAATTTATCGAATAAAAACAATCACACCTCATTTTATTGGCAAACACGTACTTTTATTTTCTGTAAGAGTGCGAGAGTTTCCCCGAATTTTTCTCCCCTTATTTCCCCTTATTTGGGCGCTTTACAGACGTTTCAGAAACTCTTGACGTCATATCAAACAGAGCACTCTGCCCAGAGACATCTGAGAAATCCTACTGTCACTGATAAGCACAGCAATTAATATCTTGCAGATGTGTTTGCAAGAGACACCCAAGAATTAATTATGTGCCTGTGAGGATGATTCATGATAATAATAATGGTGAGGCAGTGACAAAAACAGGGTAAGCGTGGGATGCTCTGACTCCTTAAGGTTGCCTGGAATTCATGAAATAAATGTTGCGTAAAAATATATTAATGTTTATAGAAATCTTTATCTTTGCAACTGTATACGCAAATCTTATAACAGAGTATTGATGGATTCAAGTAATGGTCTGAACTATTTTTACTTTCAAATCTAATTTGAGAAATTTAAAATCACGTAATAAATATTGATGCTTGATTTGGTTAAAAATTTACGTATGTATTAGAAACCACAAAAAATTTTTACCTCATTAATGAATAGATCAATGGTAGGTGATTAAATAATGAATTTAACAAATGAAGATTATAATTTTCCTACGCATAACATCCACACTTGTAACACAATATAATTTAATAACATCAATCGCGATAATTATGATAAAAAAATAATAATGATAATACCAATGAAAATGATAAAAATATATCTTTTCGTTAGCTTTAAAAATTTTTAAAAACTTTGGTGCTCGATCACTGCTCGTACCAGACTGATGACTAATGAGTAGAAAAATCAGTTGAAATAAAAAAAAGAAAAATTGTGATTGTCTTTGGAAGATGAATAATTTTTAAATGATTCAATCTTATTTTACGCCCACATCAATCAAATGTCCTGTGAGTTGATATTAAAAATTGAAAATTTCCAACATTACAAACCCATCCCAACTGAAATCAGCTAGCACTGTCCGACTCGATGTAATGAGTTTCATACGTATCCACCAAACAACGTGACGTGACGTCCTATGTTCATCGGTAATCCAGTTAATCGAGTGAGTCATGCGCGCAGGAGAGGCACCCACTCGATGCTAATTATGTCGAATGCTTGATTACCACCTCACAGAAGCATGGAAGCAAATCCTGACGTGCTAACAAGAAGGAAGCCTGGCTGAACATTGGCATTTCATGGTCACCTGGCTGCGAGCTATTAGGTAAAAACTTGCCAATTTAAAAATAACTGATTTTAAAAAATTACAATGCATCACGATTTTTACATCGAGTTTCTATCTGGATTCTCAATCCTCATTTGTCAAACTAAGCCCGCGTTCTTTAGCAAAAAAATACTGTAGTACTCGTCGCTTTATCTGTATAATCTTCAATATAAAAGTTTATTGTAAAAAAAAAAAATCGAAAAACTCGTCACACAACGTTGAAATTTTTTTGCGAGCAAACCGAGTCGTATCTATTTGAGTCGTAATCTAGTTTGAGGTATGAAATAACAGTTCTCGTATGATGTGCTATCTGTTTATGTCAGGATTCTGTCACCTTCGTCAATTTTTCTGTTTTGTTAGATTTTTTTTTTAGTTCTTCCATATATCAAATGCCTACGTATTTAGGAAAATTGTATAGTGTAACAACCTAGTCCAACATAACGAAGTCTATCAGTTCGCATGCGTAGACATGGACATAAAAATTAAAATTATTTTTAATCCTTCTTTAATTTTATTTATTTTTTTCGGACAATACCAATAAGTTGGAATCATGAATATCAATAGTGACTTACACTGTCTCAGCATCCGTCTAAAAAAATATTGTACGCCATTAGTTTAACACGTAGTTTATTTGTTTATTTTTTTATTTCAGTCGTCTATTATTTCTTCTCTCAATACTGTTATGTTCCTCAGATATATTTTTTCCTTTTCCATCTTCCTCGAAAGATGTGTCTGGTTAGGGAAGCAGAGCTACAGTGTCGGATTCACCCAGTTGCCTACTGACTAAAGCTAACCTTGAAATCTCTCCACACGAGGCCAATCCGTAAGGACTACTTCCTTAGCAGACAAATGAGATCCGAGAGTAAGAGAGAAATAATGGACAATAACGGAGAACGACCGAGGCCAGCTCACTCTCAAAAGAATGAGAGGAGAAGCACTTACTCATCGAAGTGAATCTTGTATGAGTAGACTGTATAAATCTTTAGTCACTTGTTTGAATCTAATATGCTTATGTTCTAAAGATCTTTGCAAAACAAGTGTTGGCCGATTCACAGTGAAAAATTACATTTTATCCTGTCAGTAACTTCTTTATTGATGCAGAAGGGCGAAACATCATACAGAAATTTTAACGATGCATTAAAACTTTTGCACGATGCAGGGTCGCGAAACTACAGCTTTTGCAGAGATACGCTAGCCTGGAGACTAGAGATTAGAGACGGAGACAGAGTAGCTGCAGCGATTTTTCTTCCAGAGCTTTAGCGACTCACAACGCGTGGAATCGAATTTTCTCCCTCAGGCTTTGCCCCGAAGAATCTCCCCAACTGACTTCCGAATCTTGACCCTTCACGTAACTTCCATCTTCGTCTCTCTCTTCTTCAACTTCTCGGATTCTAGCGCTTTTACTTTACCTCTCGAGTTTCAACTCTGAGTGCAAAGACACAGCTGTATTCCGTTAGGATCGTGATTCGATTTGCAATTTTATTTTGCAAAGATAAGTGAACCGGTGGTAAGTTGATGTGATAAACGAAACTTGTAACGAGATGAACGGATGAAATAATCTTTGAGTAAGGAATTGAAGTTTGGGGATTGACGTTGTTCTCAAGTCGTTATGTTATTAAATGTGAGAATTACTAAATATTCTATTACTTTGCTACCCAGTTACATTTATTACATCTATTTATGTATAACACAGCCATATACTTATTCACTGAAGAACTGTCTCAAAACATATGTAATAGATAGATACAAATGTGGAAATTAGTGAACACTTAATAACTTTTACATGCAGTGGAATTAATTACATCTACTAATCCATTATGTCCCCACACTTGTTTACTAAGAAACTATCTCAAAACATGAATATGTAATAATAATAGATCGACATACAGTCCATAGTTACTGTATCAAAAAATTCTATTAACATAATCAACAACCATTTCAGCAACTTTATTTTCATAGGTCTTACTGTTCAGTATCCTTACTTTACATACCTTGAAGATAAATTCTACCCACCTTCCTCCGTTTCGATTGCTAAATGTGTGCTCACATACACATTCTTCCATTATTCCCCCATAGCGCAATCCTCAAGTCACTCTGATAACACACCAGGTCCAAATCTCATTCAATAATTCGATATCAGACTTCAATTTCTCCATCCTTGCTGCTTCTTCCTAAGGCGTTTCTCTTATCATTCTTCCAAAATCTGTCCCCTCCCTCCAGCATTACTCACTCGGTCCGTTCGGTGGAATTACACCCTAGCTCTTGGAGGGAACGAGTGAGATAGAGAGAATAAGGGAAGCATCTCTGTGAAGCTCTTGACGACGACATAGAAGCTCTGTTCCACTTCCGCAGGAAAAGGAAGGGGAGACTAAAGGAGATCGAGTAATTCGATGCGGATTTGATCTGCAAGGATATCCACGTCTGACGCAATTTCCTGTCGCAGAGCGAGGCATCCCCTAACCCCTTCCTATGATCGATATCATCATGGACATACATGTATACGTGAAAACGGGTTGGTTTGGGCATATACATGTGGTGGTATGCGCGCGAGGGGTGGATTATAATACGGAAATCTGTGGTTGGCTGCTACTCCGATCAGGAAAGATCAGTTTCGGGTGGAAGATACCATCGATAGCCAGGCACATTCGTCGTCTGTTGGGATTTGGATTAGTATTTTGATCGATTGGGAGACATGGATTTTTTGACAAGTCGCAGAAAAAGGTATTGTGCTGATTGATTGTGGTAATTGTGAAATTGTATCTGTTCCTTTCTTGTGGATAGGTATTAAAAGCACGACTCACAAAGAATAATTTTCCAACTCTGTCTTTCGCCGACCACATTGCTCTGTTCACACTAGCCATCAGAACTGATTCTCGTTTTAAAGTGATACCTCATACGTATATTCCAACCTTCGCTAGTGAGCCTCAACGCTACAAGCTAAAGACTGCACCGAACAACAGACCCCCTGCAATTTTAGGGTCGCTTACATTTGCATAAGAGGATTCTCGGAAAAACTGAGCTTCTGGGAATACGGTTTCTGACACCAGATGTCGAAAGTACAGTTGTTTTGTACGAGCACGTGTGCATCCATATGCTTCTAGGTGATACTGAGTGTTGGAAATTATGTGCTCAAACGAAAGGAGGAGAAAATGAGGATTCGAAGCACAAACTTTCGACAAAGGCTTTAGAGAGGAGCTTTTGTTTATCGGGGAACGGAGGCTTGCACGAAAGTGTTGTGAGCTTGGAGTGACGGATAAGTATGGATTATCCTTAAGCTTATATAGCGTTCAGCTTTGATTATCGGTTCTAAGGTGTAAAGGTTTCCATTAAGTTGTAAGAACATTTATTTTAAAGTTTGGACCATAGGAAGACTGTAGGAGCTAGTTATTTTGGATTTTAATCAAACTTGAGGACTAAATTTTCTGATACCTAGAAAATAAACTGATTATATTAAGTTTGATCTCATAAGCCATTCCATTTGAGATATTTAGTATTTTAGTACATATTTCGAAGGTAAGGTAAGGTGAAATTTTTGTAAGGACAAGATTATCGAAACATTGGAAATAAATATTCAATGTATATCGCTTTTGGGATGCTTTAAGTTTCAATTTAAAATTTTCCATGACAACACTGTAGTTGTTGGACATAATTAGTTTTTATTGCTATGACATACTTTTTAGAAACTACATGTAGGATACTTGATATCTTTCACAGAATACCATGTGATATTAAAGCTAAAGACCGTGAAACCTTTATTAATTGACTGATCTATTCAATAATAGCCATTAAAATGATAACAGTTGTATAGATAATAGTGACTAGTAAAAAAATATTTTACGTTATATCATGTATTGAAGGTCGATTCTAACTTCAATTTAAAAAAATTTTGTAAGAATTATATTCTTAAACGAATAAATGCTATTAATGAATAGATTATTTCGTAAAAAAAATTAAAATTTCTGTAGCCGAACTACTTCTCAAAATAATTTGGTCTGAACTTAAATATACGCTCCAGTTGGGACTCACAATTACATTTAAAAAAATCAGTTATTTAATCAATGATGGAAAAAGTTTAAACTTACAGACATTTTTTACGTTAACGATACTATTAATAAAATCCTTATGTAACATCATCCTAAAGTAATTTATTTTTATTGACAATAACATTCGATAAAATATTTGACCGACGTTTAATCCCACTGTTGAAGTAAAAAACTTTTCAAAAGAAAAAAGATTTTTTTTTAAAAAAAAAGGTCATACTCAGCAAAAGCAAAATGAAAGAACGACCTTTACTTTGATCAATCAGCCGATAAAAGGAGAAAAAATAATCACAAAAAGTGCGAGGAAAAAGGAAAAAAAGTAGGTCGGATGCAATGGGCGTGTACGCAGCATTTGCACACGCCTGAGTTTTCAACAAAGTCTCTATTCAAGCTTTTGCTCAAAGCCCTTTTTTTTACTAGAGACAACGAAAAAATTCACTGCTTGCTTTTTCCAACTAATTTAAAAAGATGCTTTGAACAGTTTTGAGGTATTTGGATTAATAGTGTATACGTACAATAAATGATACTGTCCGTTTATTTATCTAATTCATTTACAAGTATTGTAATTACTTGATGGATTGTGTAATTTTTTTCTACATTCTGTTACGTAAGTATGCGATGAACTTAAAATCATTTATAATCACAAAAAAAATTAATAGTAAATTAAAGCTCAAATATAATAGAACCACTGAATTCTATAAAAAATATTTACTAATGATGAATTTAAAGAATCGACACTTACATAGGTTTGAACAAGTGAAAATTCAGTAAAATGTTGGAAAAGTTTTTTCAAAAATATTTTCATGGATGATTTAATGGATGTATTATTCAGTTGATAAACTATTATCCAAACCAAAACCTGTTATAAAAAATACTAATTTAGCACATCGTTTTACAAATTTGTCATTATAAAGAGAACTTTTTGCATGATCCCTATTTTTCAGAGCAAACACAAAAACTAGCATTACCACTACGTATTGAGTTGCCAAAAAATGTATTCGCACCAAGAAACAAAGCATTTACAGCTACACAGCCACGCAGATGGGCACTTCGTTCTAATTGACTGAGAACAAAAAGCTCCTTTAATCAGCACTTAACTCCAAAACTATCAGTTTCAATGTACGGAAAGGCAACTTTCGTCTTTGCTCACAGCCCAGAGCTTCCCCTTCTCTTCTCATTATGCACGTACCGATCCATGCGCCCGAATTTCTGCCCGAGTATGGATACTGCCGCCATGTACTACCAAATATACCCAGGGTACAAAGGATAGGCGCGAAAAGGGCGTGCGATCCCGTAATTCGTGATAAAAGCTTCTCGTATTTCATTTAATTAAACGAGCCGGGGCGAGCGCTATCTTTCCCTTTGGCTCCCGCGCTCGGACACTTTGGCTTCATCTATATTTCCACGAGGGCAAAGTGGAATGGAGCCGAAGGAGAAAGCTGCGGGTAGAGAAGCGTCGAGCTCGGGGTGCGACAGTCGGCGCTTTGGGAAAATGAGAAAGTTCGTGGCGTTGATTTTGGTGTGGCTTCGTTAAGGTTTGGTCCCTTTTTTTCTCCATACATCTGGACATACTCAAACCGCGAAGTTTATTGTACGTGTCCGAATGATTGTGGCATCCTTACAAATAGTTTCATGTTAGAAATAATGGTCGATTAAATAAAATCTAATTTTTAGTTGTAGCGAAGAAACAATAAAAATAGTTTTTTAACATCATGAACTCAATGAGGAGCCCATTTGGTTTTCACCCACTTGTCTTAATACATACTTTAAAAACCGTCGAAATTCACGCTTTGTATAAGCCAAATGTACTCGTATGTATGTATATCTCCTTTCATAATTATTCATAGGTGTTTTTAGTGTCCAACACAATTTTCTAAATTTTTTCATGTTTTCTCCACACCAATGCTTCATCATACAATTCTGTTGTCATTTAATTATACTCAATTTTTTTTAAAATAATTTATGATAAGAAGCCATAAGATAAAGTCGTTATATTTATTACAAAACCTAATTAAAATTAAAATTATAGCTGTGATTCGATGCTGCCGATTCTTAGAAAATTCACCAAACAAGTAATTTATCTTAATGAGTTGCACATAATAAAATGCTTTTTTTTCACGTGACGACCAATGTTTAAAAAAAAGATGATACCCTATCGTATTCTATCTTATAAGATTAATTGTCACGTAACTGAAACCTTTTTATTCTTTGCAGTAATAATGTTTGAAATTAATTTACCTTACACCGTGACAATAATCTGAAGTGATACTATTTCTCTTGTTTCTTAGGCGAAAATATAAAAATTGCATGTACGTATAGGTAGAAAATATCGTTAAAACTTTGATTGAAACTTTGGTTTATTCTACTGCTAAATAAGCCAATTAATAAATACTATCCGTTTTTGTAACGAATATCTTCAGGTTTAACTTAAAATGAACATCTGCTGTGGAATACAATAACATCATTTTTCTTCGTCCAACGTCGGATGTCCATTATTCTGTGTGCACTTCCCGTCTGTATTTCATATTTTCAACAGCTAAGTCCAGGACTTACACGCAAAATATAGCCCATAATATTTATTTCCTGAATATTTGGTTTATCTGTTTCTAAAATTATTTTCATCTCTGCGAATTTTATCGGAAACTATATATTCATAAAATAAAGGAATCGTTTCCTTCTCCAACACAAATGTTAACAAAAAGTTTTCCGAGCTCGAAATATTTTGTGAACTCGAAGTCCAGGGAATGTTAAATGTTTGAAAAATTCGAGCTCCTGCGATACATTTTTTCTCGCATTTTTTTTCTTTTCTTTTTTTTTCATATCCATGCAAATTCTGCGCTTGCAGAAAAAATTTTTATCGAAACTACGAAACAGACGGTAAACTAATTGCTTTTTAATTCACCTCGAAGCTTCACTTTAGTTTGTTAATGAATTTTTAAAATGAATATTCAAGGTGGAATTATAGCAACAACAACTTTTGCATGAGCGTGTCAGTCTGAGATTTTTTAATCGTGAACTGTCACTCGTGTTTCAGCTGTACGAGAAAATTGCTCACCACTGCATGAATTTCGTGTTGTAATTCACCAATAACATCCTTAATTACCTAATTTAACTATCCGTTGTTTGACAATATTATCTTATAGTTATCAGATATTTATTGTATAACAAATACTAATTAACTGGACCTACGACTATAAATACAATAACCAATAACGTAGTATAGTACATCCATCAGCACTTTTACGATTGATTCGAATAAAAAATCTTTTACCCAAATACAACTGCTTTACATGTGACACACATAGACTGGCTGTAAAGTAAAATGGAAACATTTACTATTTAATAAGAAAAGTTGCTAAAAACATTATCGTGAAGCTACAGTAAAAATTATGGTCAAGATTCGTTGGTCACAACTTTACCGTTGCTGTAACGCTACGGGCCGTCGAGCCAGAGAGCGCTTTAATTACGACTACGTGAAAAAGGGAGTGAACCATGAGTTGGTGGGTCTGTCCGGTCACTCGAGCCATTTCGTACATGATTTTATCGACATGTCACTGAGGATGCATACTCGTGCAAAATGGACGAACTCTCGCCCGCTAGAGCTTTCGCAAACTTCCAAACGCACATCATAAAAGCGACGACTATACGCAATAGCATGTTGAGATTAACGTTGTAAATCTTGCTCTTTATTAATTTTTTTACTCTCAGATTAGAGTTGACACCATTAAAATTGTAAATCCAATGAATTCTCCTTAGTTGTCCTGAGCAACGATATAATGAAATTTCCGTAGGATCCAACATAAGGACTGTTTTTTGGAATAGTTGAGAACATCATATATGTATTACATTATAGATAACCATGTCAAGCCATAATTTTCAGTACTGAAAAGCTACGTAGGACGACAACTCGAGTTTTCAAGTTTTGATGTTCCATCACAAATTTACAACCTATGAGTTTATTCCGTCGATCGGAACGCTGACGCAGGACGTCTAAAAAAAGTCCCTCTTTCTCGGTCAGAGGACACAAATGCTCAATGATATTCAAGGACAAACTTGCCCGCAAAGTTTCCGTTCGTCACATCGTTTAACTACACAACCACTACGCCATGCATTTGTCATTACCCAGAAAAAAGTTTGGTCTCGCATTTGCCGAAGGATACACCGTTCAGCATTTGCAAACGGCTAGCCGGATAAACGCCGTCGATGCTTTTTTATTTATTACTTCAATCGGCCCTGGATCCGACAATAGTGAGCCACGCTCGTCGATAGCCTAACCTTGAACTCTTCGATACACGCTAGTTCACCACCTCATTCCATTTTTCGTGTTCATGGAAACAGGTACGGAAAAATAACGGGTCAGTATCGATTTTACCGTCAGCCCTTCGTAGTTCAGTGCAATAGAAATAGATAAAAATGGACAGGCACGAGCTTATGTGTATCGTAGGTTGTGGCAGAAAGGTCATTGTCGTGTCGTGGCCTTCGTTACATAGATAGGCCCATCGTCCGAGAGATGGTATGGTCGCATAAAAAATGCAAGAAAGGAAAACGAACTAGCCTCGACGTGGCGAAGGTTGGCATTGATTGCACGTGTGTGTCCGTTATTTTTATGCGAAAAATCGGCTAATGCATCGGGAAGGTTCGACGATTGCACGGATGGAATATTGAGCAGCCTAATTATAAAAGATCTTTTTTTTTTTTTTTAAGAAGATAAACATTTTTTAAATTGACACTTGTATCATCGTTTACAGTAGAATAATAATTTTTACTATAAATCTAGAGTTTTTGCGAACTTGTAGGAAAATTTTGTGGTATTTGTTTCTTTACTATTATGTGGGTGAAGGGCTTTTGTGGAATACCCCACACAAATAACTATATAATCTAGTTTATGTATACAGACATTAATTACTTATGGATCTGAGTACTGACTCATCAACTGCCTATGATTGTTTACAGAATAAAAATCAATATCACAGTGACTTTTCAATTTTTTTTCTGATATAAGTATCGTGACAAAAAAAAAGTAAACTTCGATTAACAAAACATGTTACAAAAATAATATGAAATGTTGATAAATTGTTACAAACAAAAAAAAAACTTTTCACACAGTTTTATTACAATCATTTGTAGTATTGAAGTATTTCTTTTTCTTTATGTTACAGGTAAGTTATTGAAAACGGATATCTCTAGCCAGCACAGCAGTAAACAAAAAGGTCTTCTCTGTCTATATCAATTAAATAAAATATACATTTTTATTGATGTTTCTAAAAACTCTTATTTTTTAATTTCGGTTCATGCATTATTTATAAACATTCGTCAGAATTTTTCGTCCAAGTTTCCGAAAAACATTACAACGCTCGATCAAACATTTTTCTTCGTACTACAATGTCTATTAATCTTCTATACATGCTTTTGTTCACATTCGGGGTAAATAATGACTCAACATTTGATGGGGGACAAAAGTTTAGTTTGGCTCATCATTTTTACTTTCGCCGTGTCACGCTCGAACGAGCAATTCTCACGTACATTGTTGGTATAACAAATGCAGGAATGAACATCCCCACGTTAAAAAAGAATAATCTCCTTTTTCAAGACGCAGGAGGCACACCCCGAAAATTAATTCCAAGAAACCTTCTTGCGAGGCTCGTTCGTTGATAAACTACCCATTGCCATATCCTTGGCTGAGCGCCAACCAATCCGGTCTCGACTATCTTCTCCTGCTAAGATAATGGACCCAATAGTCGAACAGCCCCACGCGTACGCATTGTAAATCCAACCTTACCTCCATATATAATAGTAAAAAATACATGGTTGATCAACTATATTGGTGCCTGGTCGAGTATTGGGTTATTGGGATTTCTTATCCCGCAATTCCAGACCGAACTCAATTGGCTGGACATTGTCTCTTTCCATGCCTTTTTGGGATTGGGAGTGACGAGGAGAGGTTAATCGTCTCAAGCTAATGGCAGTTTGCACGGGAAAACTATCGGTTCAACTTCTTTTTTTCGCTGAACGGGGTATATTATTCCGATTCGAAACAAATTGTAACTGGTGGCGGTGCGTTGAGCCTAAAAAGGGGAACTAAAACATTGGAGTTCAAAATGTAAAGAGACAAAAAATACAGGTCAAAACAATGGAAACTCGGTTAAAGAGAAAATTTGTTGCATTATTTATGGCAGCGTATCTTGTTGTAAGAAAAAATTGTAGATTATTCCATTGGTGAATATTTTTGAGCTTCAACCGCCAGAAGTGCTCGCACTGGTGAAGGTTTTAGTTCTCGCTTCGGTCACCATCGCCCATTACACCACTAGTCGCGTCTCACCTCGAATCCTGGTTTCTCGTGCGAATTGCAGCCTCTTTTCCAATTTGCATATTGGAAGACAGAAGTTTTGTAAAATTCTTACGATGAAGAGTTTTTCAAAGCTTTGGTAAACAAATTTTTCTGTCAAATGAAAAAAAAAGAAGAAAGTTTCTTTCTTCCCTCCCGAAATTCAAAAGTTTGCCTGTGGAATTTCAAAGTACCGCGTGAGCCGCAGATTGCATTTAGGAATCACCGCGTTACCTTTCGGTATTTCTCAGGAGCTCAGCGAATGAAACTTTTTGCCTGTATGTTACACGTGAGTGGGAGTGAGAGAGCTCGTCTTTCTTTCTCGACGACTGCTAACGTGAATACCAATTTTCAAATTTGGGGATTCGCGTTGGCCCCAGTCCAAAAACAAAAATGGATGTCGATTTGTTCCAGATGACCGAATAACTCGTGTTTAGCTCCGAAATTTACCATAAATTTGATTTTTAAAATAGTTTTTCCTTACCTCTTTGAGTAAAATGAAACCGGGCACGGCAAATGGAATAAACTCATAAACTCGTTTTTCTTTTCCTTTATTTTGAAAACATGTTGAGGTATTGACAATTTTTTTAAAATACTTCATTTTTTTTTTTTTTCAATTATCTGGGTTGTTTGTAACTAACAAGTTTTTTTTATTTCAACTGCAACTTTTTGTACTATAATGTGGATTTCTTAGTCTATTAATAATTAAAAATAAGTTACCAGTATTTTATCAAATTCTATTAACTTAAAAAAATTTTCAGGAAAGATAGTGCATTATATTTAAAAAAAAAAAAAACTTTAAAAGTAAGAGTGTAAAAGTACTCAAATACTTTTTCAATAAGTATTTTTTTTAAACTGCTCTCCTTAAAAATATGTCACAATTTTTTTTGCAAGAAAACTTTGTATTAACTGTTCTATTCTAACACTATAAGTCACAGTTATGTTTAAAAAAATTCTTTAGCTAAAATTAGTAATGCATTACGCTTTAAAAAGGAAACAAATGTAGAAAAAAATGTATAAAGTATTCGAAAAAAGTATTTGAACATTTGTCCCCAGACTATATGATAAACTTTGTTCTGTGGAAATGTATCACACTATTTTTTGCACCAGAAAAAGTTTTTTTCACTTTTACGTTATAAGTAAGCATAAGTAACAAAATAAAGTTCCAAAAAATCATTGCCAATTGCAGAAAAAAATTATTTTTTCGTTATAGTCATTTTCCAAAGATAACTTAGGAAGAATTGCGCTGAAATCCGCCCGCAGCCTTCAAAAATTCGGTTTCTACAGGAATTCCGGATGAGAAAGAGGGGAAACGAAATAATGGCGTTTGCAAACGCATATGCGTCCTCGAATCGGCCATAGGACCCGAGAGACGTCCAAAGTTCGACAAACTGTCCTGTGCAGAAAAGAACAAGAGAGTCTCCGTTGGACAACTGTTCATCAGACAACTGTAATCTCGGAATGGTATATCTTGATCGCAAAAAACGTAGCTAATTCTCTTGACTCTCGTTCCCTCGAAGTTACGTTATTTTTAAGAATTCGGATACATTGGCCGGATACTTTTTTTACATTTTTCGGAGTAAATATTTCGACATCGGTTCAATTCGCAATTTCTTCCCACTTGTATCAGTAATGAGCTGTCGTAATTATACACGGGTTCTCGGAATTTTTTACGTGCGCAAAAGAGTACCTTTAGATTTTTAATCAGCTTTAATTTATTAACATATGTTTTCAGGTCACGCCTTGAATAGCCGCAAATAACCTTCGTATCGGCGTTTCTTCACTCGAGTCCGTGGACGCACTGCGTTTTCCTCTTTCATTCGAAGGGTCGTAAACGCTCTCCAGTTCTTTTAATTAAAATCCATCAACCAACCGTGGAAGCGCGTTATCTGAAAATTTTAATTAATACAGCTCGTGTTCACATTCACGCTCACTCAAACCCGTTAACGAAACTCCAGCAGAGCGTGAAAACAAAAAAAATTCCGTAAAAGGGTTGTTTTTCCACCCCCCGAGTGATAGTGACGTTGTTTTGCTCGCAGATCGTAAAAATATCACTTGACCCGGTCTTCTTTGGACGAAATTGGAGAATAAAAATATTCGCACGACGGCGAGTGGCAGTGAAAATTTTAGGTGCGCCCGAATTGGAGGCAAGAAAAAAAATTAACAGCAAGACTATATATACTTGGATAAACTTGGGTGAGCCGCTAAGAAAATACGCGATTACGAGTTCTCCGAGTCTCAAAGCCTGATGAGAATTATAGTTTTTATTTAGATCACCTGTATCTACATATCTATGGAGAATACATAATGATACTTGAGAAGATTTAAGAGATATGTGAACTATTTTACTTTTTACATAATACGTAGGACGACATAAAAGACCTTTAAATTATTAAAAAAAAATGATAACACATGATCTACTGGAAGAGAAAAAGATTTTTGTAAAAAATGAATAAACGTAAAAAAAAGTCCAAGTTCAGTATATACTGTCATCTGAAATTAGAGTCATATGCTGATACATATACGTATCCAATCACATAACGTCTGTGAGAGCATCATGCCATATTCGTAACTTTAGCATACCAATGAAAAATTCGACTTAACGTAACTTTGAGAAAATAATTTTAGCATCATATATCACCAATGCTATTTTCCATTCATACTGGCACTCTGTCAAACTATTTTTGATATAATCCAACAACAATTCTATTGTACAAACATAAGCTACTTTTTAAAAGTACATAATTAATAACGACAAATCGATACATATAATGGTTGAAGCAACGTCATAAAACCACTCTGCGTGATATGATGACCCAAAAATATGACAAAACAAGTCACTGAAACATTACACCAAAACCCGTACGCTTCCAAGTATTGGAGTGTTAAAACCAACTAATCCACCGTAGGGAGAAAAAAAGAATCCAAAAAATTGAACCCTCTTCTCCGATAGAGACATCGACGCGGTCGCGAGCAAAAGCACACCCATCTCCGAAAACAAGGCCAAGCCAGCCCCACACGTGAGCAATCCCGTGCTCTTTATCGCTAGCCTCTAAATCAAGCTGTGCCGTTTGTAACTCCTCCGCTGCGGCCCGCTTTCGCACCTCTCATCAGTGCACCCTCGCTCCCTTTGGCTCCGGGTCAGGTCGATTTTTCCCGCCCACTGGCGCATGCTTCGTTCCCTCGTTCTCCTTTGTTTTTCTCTTTTCGAATCCTCTCTCGCACCACTCGAGTGGATACATTTCGGCAATACTCTCTGCTACGTGTTACCCCAACGTGGGTGAGTGCACCCTGGCTGGTGAATGCAACCCCCTTAAGGTATGACTAAACAAAAAAACATTCTAGGTCTGCAGGCTTTAAAGTTCATTGTCAAGAATAAATACGACACGTGGGTAATAAAGTATATACTTTCTTGTCTTTCACACTGATATATTATACAGCATTAGAAGATCATTGTGATATTGTTAGATTATCGGGATGATCGTGACACTATGTCAAGGCTGCTAGTGTGTTGTAGCGATGGCATTCAGGCTTGAAAAAACATCGGTCGGAAAATAGAAAAAGAGGTACGAGGATAACAGTAATGCTATGAGTGAAGGTTTGGATCGAGAAACCGGTTCAGCACTCGGAGGCCACAGTGTGTGCTGTCGTGAAACCGAAATCATGAAATTCAATAAATCGATGTGAAACAAAAATTTTGGCCAAAACTCTATCAAATGGAAATTTTACGATATTTCTTTTTATTAACAATGTATTTGTTAGTTTTTCAATGACTTTTCAATTTTTAAACAAACGTATCTTCGTTGATATTCTGGTTAAAGGTTAAAAAAGAACACTACGTAGGAGGTAATGTAAAAGAAAAGTATGCTACAAAGTTTTCCGTATAAAAACTTACGATGAGAAAGTTTTTTGTTTATTTGTAAAATCAATAAATTCCAAAGAGACTATAGAATTGTATTACTAATAACACAGCTACTTCAGAACACGGTAGAAATTCCATATTCCAAGAGCTGAGTCAGTTTCTCGATCCAGACTCTTAATAATACATATGTATGCAAAAAACTAATTTACATATTCCCTCGGTTGTCTGAAGTGCAGCGGAGTAGTCAGTATTGAAACTGACGAGCTGAAAGTGTGTGGATGCAAGGAAAATCGTTTTGTCTTTTTTCAAAATGACTTGTAACACTGCGTTTTTTGCTTACGTGATTATAAATCTGTGCCATTTCGATACGTGGTATGTTTCCGAAGCCACTCCCTTGTCTTTGGACTACGAATTTGTAAAGCAAGAAAATCCTCACAACAGTAATGAAGGGACAACAGGAACTTCTGCTCTCGTCATGTAAATAGTAAAACAGATTTGTGTATGTTTATCATGATTAATTAACGCATCCGATTTCACGAAATTTTACTAATTATTAATTATTTGATAAAAAATTTCTGTCATCGAATATTTCAATTTGATTGTAATTTTTCATAAGAATGTATAGTATACTAATAGTTTAAGAGAGTTGGTGACGTCCAGTCTTTGTCAATCCATTCAATGTCATAGTTCGTCAATAATCTTCATAGTGATTGTTATTTTATGTTAATTTACTCAAAAACAATTATGGAATTTTGTAAAGTTTCGATTAAATATAGAAAGATGAGAATAACTAATCACTTTAAGTGACGAATACCCTAAAGACATGCCAAATCATATAATAATTAGAGCATCTAAAAAACAATTAAAGCCATCAATCTACAACTTTTATATGACTGTGAAAAGTATCAAATATAAGGTTTGTTTTCTGTACATTTCTCTCCCACAGTTTTTTACGATTCCTTGATACGTATGACTTTGATATCTTGTTTCATGCTACCTTGTATATGAGAAGAGTAAAATAATTTCTGACGTTGATACAGTGAAAATAAGACTAGATGAGTATTTATTATCTCAACAAAAACTAAAAAAATCAAGTTGGTCACCAATTTTCTTAAAAACAAATTACTTAAAAACATCGAATATCCAAATTTTATTGCACAAACGAAATCACTAGAGCATAATTTAGACTTTAAATTTTATAACTATTATAATAAAAATTTTATTAATATACTTGTTGTTTCAACTAAATAGAAAAAACGAAGCACGCCTACTTGTGTTGAAAGACGCTGCAAGTAGTAATTTACAAGGCGTTAAAAGTTCTACAACTGAAAGTGTTTATTCAACTCGAGGTAAAAATTATACGCAAGAAAATCAAGAACAGATTAAAACCTCGACATTAAATGGTGGCACAACCAACGAATCTCTTGGTGTTACTTGGCAATATCAAAATAATGAAGTGAGAAGAGAAATGGATACATCCGTGAATATTACACCGGCAGCCCCCACACATGGAATCGTTCAGAAATCTAGTAATGTAGAGGACATGTCAAGTAGAGTTCCCGAGAAAACTATGACTGCGGAGACGACCACACCACAACCGCGCAAACATCATTGGTATAGAGGCGGTAGTGGTGGACATCACATTATACATGCCGCTCGACGTTGTGGTAGTGACGAAACATATGTTCACGGCAAGTGCCGACTCAAAGACTAATTGACAGTTGTTTTTATGACTGTGGCTTGTTTGTGGAAAATTACTTAAAATCATTTTCATCGCAAATAAAATGAACTAATTCACATTACTAACGATTTTTGAAATTAAAAGCCAAGCAACTTTAATACTGATGATGTAGTTTTATCATAGTACTCAAATGTTTTTAATTTGTAAACGTTACTTAAGATTTTAACGACAATTATTGTCGTTATGATTTATGACTGACTTCGAGTATACGAAAAGTGTGTGGACTTGAATAAAAGAAGGATGGATGTTTGAATCTAAGAACTAAAAGAACAAATTAAAAGTAGTATACTTAAAATAGCAAATAAGCTCAAGAAAGCTCATAATTGGAAGATCCTTGGCCATTCAACAAATTTGTATAAAATAATTTTAATCAATCATTAAATATCTTTAAGTTTTAATGCAGGAAAACTCATCGAGGACAAAAAATGTATTCCAGAAAAAATTCAATCCAGAACTTCACTCGGAAAACCAATCGCAGCCCTTCCACCGATTTGATCCCCTTCTCTTGAAAGAGGTCAATCCACTCTCTTGATTAGGGAAAATTTATCGTGTTTAACCTCCTAGTACTCAAAGAAACATGAATTATTTATTTTTAAATGAATGGACATATTTAAAAAAACATCTAGTTTTTTTATAGTGACCCAATATTGTCCATCAAACTAACAATGAATTCCATCAGTTTTCCTAAAATTTTTGTTTTTATAACTAACCTCTTCCATTGTCTCACAGTTTGCACATCAAAAAAGGCGATCTCATTCGACTCCTTTGTCTGCCTGTTTGCTCCACAACTGTACTCATACACATTACAGAGTTTTGCCGGAATCGACTGCTGGTGGAAGGAAACGATTTCGTATTTCCAGAGCCCTCGAGCTGGCAGCAGCGATATGGTCGCTATATTATCTACTGTGTGTCTCTTTTCCTCTCTACCTCTTTTTCGCTTCCCTAACCTCTTTCTGTGTGCTTTTAACGTCTTTGAGGTGGAGATTTTTAAAGAGGGTAGGGTTTGCTTTTCGAGGGAAGGTGCAAATTTTCAAGGAATTGACAATTGCAAAATCTGTACCGATTTTTTTTCAGAAACTTAAAACTGTAATTGATGGATGATAAAATATTAATAAAATTATGATAACTACAGTTACTTATGAATCAAGGTTATGAATAAAATGAGTATACCTATAAGTTTAAAGTCACGTTTTTTCTCTCAATCAGGTAAAAAATTACCGTTTATAAACATATTTATTATTCTCTTATCATTCATTTGTTATTGAGATCTCAATCTTGTTACTTACATTACAACCTAATATTTTAGACTTGACTGCAATACGCTAGATAACGATTTCACTTTTCTACCTGTAAAAGATTAATTATTTTAATTACTTATAAAGCCTGTAAGTATAAAGTAATCCACATGTTAGAAGTACATTTATACACATTTGGATGCTCTATGAACCAAGTTTCGGTCTTGTGATGCATAAGTCGATAGACTAAAACTCTATTCAGCCCAATTGAAAAATATTAAAAATATCCAAGAAGTTCTTATTAGTTTATAAATATTTATTTATACATCTACACATCAGTATAGGACATCTATGAAATAACGTGTGACTATTATGTACAACTAAAACGAACTGATTGGTAAAGGTTTATACCAACTCATTTGTACAATCTGTCGAGTACCAACCGTATTTTGGTCCTCATGCTTTTGATACCCTATAGCTATTCCCAAGGAAAACTGCTTTTTACGGTTTCTGAGTTAACGTAAATTTATCAGATCACGTATACGTTGAGTATAGGACACGATAGAGACGCTACAAAGTGGATTCAGTTTTACGTTTGTGTCATGTGACTAGACTTGATGTACGACCAAGGCTGCAATGGATGAATAACGGCAGATGGATAAGAACAGCTGAGTACGAAAACAACCATGTTGAACGAATGACTTTTTGCAAACATAAATTTTTTTCGCAGAAAAGATGAAGCACCAAAGTAGGATAAACTTCCGTAATGTTGAATGTCAGTTTTTTAGTGTACTTTTTATGGTAAGTTCTACATAGCTAATCAATTATTATGGAGATTAAAGACGTGCAAAGGATTAAATTTTTATGCGTAAGCATGCGAATGTTATAGGATTATATTACTCAGCTCAAAGTGTGTATTTGATTTACGAGGAGAACATTACGAGTCCAGGAAATTTTAAGGAAAGTTTTTTAATTCCTTATCCTCCTAAATGAAAATCTTTCTGAAACTTCTCCTTCGAAGTGTTGTTTTTTTTCCCTCTTCCTCCACGTTCCGCTTGGAGATTGTAATGAATCATCACATCGTATAATTAGGTTGGTACGTGATAACGAGTTTCCGTTTGATTACAGTTCTCGAGCAGTACATTTGTCAGATATGATACTCGGGATACAGGTAAATCAAAACATTAATGATTAATGTAGTCCAAAGGAGGACAAATGTTAGCCATAATCCAAAGCAGAGAAAATTTGATGGTCAAAATTTTGGACCTTTAAAGAAAGCTCGCATCGAAAATAATAGCAATGCCAGAAGCCTCAAAGCCGGAAAATGTAGCACACGAAAAGAGACAATATAGGTCAGACTGTGGTGTATCATAGAAGCCACCAAAAGTAAAGCCATGCATACCTGAAGAAAGACAGAGAAAACAGCAGTGGCTCGGCCACGCATCGATTGGTCGGCTCGCGCGCTAATTTAGGAGGCCCTTGCGGGCTTGCATGAAACCCACCCACAAGCGCACACACCCCCAAAAAAATGGAGCTTCAGAAGGAGGGAGGAGGAATCGATTTCCCGCTCCGACCTTCCGACATCCCCCTCCGTACGCCCGACCTGACAAGGTCTGCTGCTGGCACGCTCGTTTTTCGGCCAGAGTGCTGAGTAAGAGGGACAGAGGATGGTGACCTCGTTTCCTCTTTTTCTCTGTCACTCGCCCTGGTTGTACGTACCACCAGTTCCAATACATTTACGAGCCATTTTTACTAGTCTATATAGTGAGACCCAAAGGTCCTACTGCGGATGTGTATACGAATGTGGAGTATACATATAAAAAAGTGTAAAGCCAGTTTTACGATTTATTGTTACGAACCCCTCGTGTACCGTTCAGTTTACTGTTGTTTCTGCGGTGAAATTATTTGGGTTGCGATCGAGTAGTTCGGATCGTTTCGATTCTTCGCTTGGGCTGACCAGTTTCGAAGGACACATCTGAGATTTCTATCCTTGCTTTTTAGTTGTCGCAAGTATTTGGTTTTGGCCATTGTAAACCCTCTCAAATTTTTTCACAAAATGGATCAGACATTTGATGTGTCTTCGCAGCTCTACAGTCTAAAAATCAAATCGTCAAACAATAAGTGCACTTTTATGTCAGAGGTCGAAGATTGGGTTAGCCAATGGCAGCATCAATATATCTACTATGTAAAGGTAATGAGAGCTGATAATAGCTGATATAAATACTTCAGCTCTGGGATCCTTACGATGCTGTGTCCTTCGTGTAAAATGATCCAATTAGTCATCATCTTTAATGAGAGGGATGATAATGAAACTCGATTGGATGGTCAGGAAAAGAAATATAATCTGTTTCTAGCTGACTTCTCTAGGTGAAGAACTACAAGTGACAGAAAATCATCTGAAATTTTCGTTTGAACGGCGTCAACGAAAGATCTTTTTTGCTATAGCTAATGAAAATTTTCTGTTTATCATGTAGTTGACTCTGGAGAATAATATTTCTTATTATCAATAGGAAAATGTCATTTTTGTTTAGGCAATACAATCAAATACCAAAACAAAACTTGAAAATATAAAAACTGAGGTTAAAAAATGCAATTCCTTGCGAAGCAAGCGCTTTATCTTAACTTTTTTTGGTATCATTTCTCAATTTGTAGTTATCACGATTTATCGTCCTATATCCTATCGTACACCTTCATTATACATTGCGATGAAAGATTCAGCTCGTCTTACCACCACAACCACCTCTATGGATGCTCCAGTTTCCTCCACAAGCGTGACTAACGACGCCGCAGCTGTACCCTGCACCCACACACACTTGCACATTTACACTCATTCATCGTTCTGTTAAGTTCACCGGAGTTGCTGACATGGACCTGTTCTACCGCGTGTAACGAAGATAAAGGGTAGTGCAAATGGTTAATGCTTTCGTTGCCCTTCAGGAGTACGTTTTCGTTTGTGCCTCGTTTTTCGCTGAGATGGATGAACTGTAGAAATTTCATGGGATAGAAAAATTTCGTGATCCATTTTTTAAGCTTATAGTGTACGTCATACTTTGTTTTTCATTTTATTTTCGTTTGCTTGTCTTTTCTAGTATTATTGTAGTAAAAGTAATGCTTTTCCTTTGAGTTTTCACATTTCATGTTACGTTGCTGTAATTGCATTAGAAATTCGACTGTATCGAGGAGTATATAAGCTACATATACGAGTCAAGAATAACATTTTTATACGAGTAGCATTAACTGTTTAACGTTTAAAAGTCAGAATTATGCATCAATGACTTAATTGATAAATTTTAATAAAATAGTGCCTACAAGATTCATGAATTAGAGTTTGATTGTTGTCTTTCTATTCACCGTACCTATACTGATCCTATATCCTTGAGGATTGGCCCCTTGAAACGATTACCGTAGTAAGTAGAGGTACTCGATTAACTTCGTACTACTTTTATAGTGATGTGTTTATCGAATGGTATCAGCTACCGTTGGGACTGTTTTCTCAGCAGTTGGACGATTAAAAGTGATCGGTGGCTGGACTAACGTACAGTTGACGAATCTTACGATGCGAGTAAAAAGTGAGCACAACTGTATCTGTATCGATTTTTGCTGGCATTGGTCTTTTGTACATTCTCTTGCCTACTTTTACACCATAGCTTTGTACCTCATCTTTGGAAAGTAGCACCTATCATTCTTTTATCTTCTGCACTTGACAGCTCAGTAGACGAACAATGGTAAAAACGTGCTACTACCCACGCGATAAATGGAACGAGGCAAAAACTGCAGTTTCTTCCACAGCTAAAGAAGTATGTAAGTTGACTAGATAATTCCGTAAGGATTTCATTAACAGTTAGTTCCCCACGGAAAAACAACCAGTTACCGGCATTTTTCCGACCACTCGGAATTGCTGAAAGTCAAAGTTGGATCTAAAAAACTTAGGAATTGATTAGTGAAAGCATTCAAAAATAAAACCTAATGACCTTAATGCTCCTTATTTTTTACCACGTGTAAATAAGGAATATAGATATAGTTCTAAAACCACACAACGTAGAAATAAGGACATTACTTTGTTTATACATGAGCTAAATAATCTTACAGCTACTTCGAATTTAATTAACACCAAAAGAAGAGCATTACGCGTTTGTCAAACTTAAATAAAATAAATCTAGTCTTGTAAACGAGGACCCATTACATCAAATAAATGGTCTTTTAATGTATTCACGCAATCCATGCAAGTCTCTAGTCACTCAAACCCAAAGTCAGTCAGAGATTTTACAGATTGTTTGGTCAGATCGTCTTTGTTTAACAACCCTTTCCAAACTAGAACTTGAAAAAGAAGAAATCGACGTTCCCTCGTTGTATCAATGATAACTCTAGTGGAAGCAGTAGATTCAACTTGTAATCTCACGTAAGCGTAACTATACATGTCCAATTAAGTCCTCAGCACTTGGCACGTACCAAAAAAGTTAAAAGAACGAACATTTTCCCTACCGTCCGCTACGAAACGGATGCCGTAAGCGTCCTCTCAGCTGCCACGCTCCCAAGGAAAGCAAGTAACTTTGCTCTTGTCCCAACATGCAAGCTCCCGTCTGAGTGCTCGGCCGCTACCTACACAGCGAGACCAATGTTGTAATTGACTTCCGGCAATACGGAGCCCAGCGCCATACTCACTTTCTCCCTAGTTGCTGCGGTTGCTCTCAGAAGTTCTGTCTTTAGCGCGAGAGAGTTCAAACTTAATTTCTTGAAGTTAGACCGAGCACGAGGACATGTCTTTGCGTCAGTGTGTGCGGACAAGGGACACCGTAGGATTGTCAGAGGTCGATGGTTTTTCAAGACATTTGTTTTTATTATACTCGTAATTTTTGGAATTGTAGTACTCGTTTGGTGGAATTTTTCTGTCAGATGTGTTTACTTTTACACTGTGTTAGGTAGATCTTTACGTCATTGAATTGAAATCATTGGTTTTTCGTCATTTCTTTTTTACATTGAATAATATTTTTACAGAAATAAATTACATGGTACAGTCGTTCAAAATAAGTTATTCTCAAGAGAAGATTGAAGGAAAGTTAGTACAATGCACGAGAGTATATTCACTTGTACGTGTGATTGAAGAAAAATCTGAACGTTAGAACGGGGAGTTATACGTTATGTGTACGGTACATTCATCAAACTCCGTCCCTTGGGGTTATCAACTGCCTCGATCAGTACACAGCTCCATGGGAGACCCCGTTTCAAGGCTTTGACGGTTATCATAAGTTATTCTATGATTTTATCGCCACCAAGCCAAATGACGTCTATTGTGATAATGTTTGCACTCTACCTGATCGATAATACAAGGTTGCTCAAACCAAAGAAGAATATCATAAGCATGAAATAGTTTTTCATAAATCTTTTTCCACTTGGACTCTGAAAATTTTCCAAACATATCAGGGTATCAGATCTTTTTGTAATATGAACGAGACCTCAATGGCTGTGGATACCCATATTTTTTGAAAAATAATTTCACCTCTATGATTCAGTCTCTTTTGGTCAAATGGATGTTTTTCTGTTTTCTACTAAGCACGTATTATTTCTAGCAACACTCGAATGCGTTCCGAATAAACAGACTCTCCAAAAATAAGGCAAAAGCCTGTACTGATCGTGCAATTTCATTCGTTTAATTTCACATCACACTTGCACGGCACGAATCACATAAGTCGTTAGGTTACGTAAGAGACTGCACTCTCCAAGCTGATATGTTTTATTCATGATTTCGCAAGAAAAAGTCATCTACACAGCTTAAAAAAAAAACCTCAACATCCCAAACGTGAGGGAGGAGCAAGCAGCCCCTGGAGCCCAAGTCGATCACAAAACCCCGTACAATTAATAATAAACAAATTCTCCGAAAAATCTGATCGAGAAGACCTACCTTTTGTCCCCACTCCGCAGAAAAAAAAAAAAAAAAAAAAAAAAAAAGCGACAGCCAACACGCAGGGAGGCGGTTTGCGAGCACGAAAAACGATTTGTCCCCGTCCAGCCTAATACCGCGTGATAAATGCGTCAGCACTTCGATCCTCCGTGGGGGGTGCACAACCCCGTCGCTCTTGATATTTCGGCCAACTATTCTCATCGGCTCATAGACAGCTCTCGCTTATGGGAAAATTTCAACCGAATGGGCAGGTTTTGGGGAGGAAAAATTAGTTTTCCGGGAGTCGAATGCGGGGATGAGATTTCGGTGTACAACTGGAATAACAACGTGATAAGGGCGTGTTTTTTTTTTTTTTTAAGTGAAAACTTCTTATGGCGCATTGGGCACTTTTGTGGGTGAGCATTTTCAGCCGTTCTCGCGACAGACGAGATTTTACACAGATATACTCCGCGTGTATTCTTTAATATATGTATACTATACGCGCTCTTTGCATGGTCATTCTTTCGTGCTCTCGCGACAGACGAGATTACATACCTACACTGAAAAAGATTCGGCGCGCCCCCTACTCTTCAAGTTTAGAGGCTACTCATATTTGACATGGCAGCACCTATACTTTTCAAGTACCAGCTACTCCGATCGACGTAATATACGCTCTGACTAAGTGTACCGACCACATTAGTCAATCGGGTTTGTCGAGTATGTTTGCAACTGAGTAGCCGTTACTCTTTTTGTTCGGCATCCATCATGAACACGTGAGCTTATCACTTTAGTTCAGTGTTAGTTTTTTAGTTTTGTAATTAAATTTGACAATGGATGCGTTCTTTATCAAATATGATTCCATTTTTCCAAGAGTTTCGTGAAAGAATTAAATTCACTTTATTTAAAGTTTTATGGTAAATTAAAACCAATATTTCACTTTTTAACTCACTATATCTCAATTCTAGAATATTTTGGTCCCTGTATACATTTTTGGAGTATGCGATTTAAATCGAGACATAGGGAACTAAAAGCTAATACGATCTCTACTAGTTCAAAAAAAAATTTGTTACAAACTATTGCATTAAAACAAGTTTTAAAAATGTGCGAGGTGTTTAATGTTCTTGAAAATGAGTCAAAAATTAAATTTAATCGCAATCATACTAAAAATGGTATCAAATCTTTATTTTGCTTGAATTATTAATCAACTCACATCCATATAAAAAAAATATATCTGCCCACTTTACCGCTATTATATTGTTTCAATTTATTTGCGAGGTTAAAAAAAAATTAAATTAAATTAATTACATGGTGCAGAATAAGGCCTGCCGAATGCATAAGAGACCGTGGGAATGAGAAAGAGGTCTGTGGAATTGCTTTTCGGCAGACCTCTGTCTCTCTCTCTCTCTCTCTCTCTCTCTCTCTCTCTCTCTCTCTCTCTCTCTCTCTCTCTCTCTCTCTCTCTCTCTCTCTCTCTCTCTCTCTCTCTCTCTCTCTCTCTCTCTCTCTCTCTCTCTCTCTCTCTCTCTCTCTCTCTCTCTCTCTCTCTCTCTCTCTCTCTCTCTCTCTCTCTCTCTCTCTCTCTCTCTCTCTCTCTCTCTCTCTCTCACGGTTTCTTATACTTCGGCAGGCGCTGTTCTGCACCCTTAGCATGTGTAACACAGCCTAACTATTACTCCAAATCGGAGTAGCCTCTACTCCGATCATACGTATAGTGGTTATGCATAGTGGTCGACACAGTAGCGCTACGCGTAAAAAGCGCCTCTGTTACTCCGCTTCAGCGGATTATCCACTCATAAAGAGGGGCGCTGCTCTGTCACTAATATTCGAGTATAGCCAGCACGCTGAATCTTTTTCAGTGTAGATGTATACTCAGAGTGTATAGGTATGCGAGAGCGCTGCATGCTATATCTATGTAATCATGTGGCGTCTCACAATGTCTCACAATTCTCACATCTCTCGCTTCAGGCTCTACTCACTAGGTGGCCAAGCCCCTGATATTCGCTCCCGTCAAGCTGCGAAATTCTCGCACGATTCATATGTAAGTGCGATCGAGTCACTCTAAGCCATCACCTCTTCTGTGTCTAAAGCAGGTAGCACGTCATCAGCCTTACTGATGAGTCCTGGCGTGCTCTCGGGACGAAACACCTTTTTTCTTTCTTATAGACGACCTCATGATCTCTATAATCATACAACATCATCCAATATTTTTAGGCATTAATTAGCCAATAAATACAAAGATTTCTTTCGAATTTCAATTTCTGCGCTTCACTGTCTGCTGAAAAAATCATACGATTTTAAATTTGAATTTTCGCGCCAAGTAGTTCGCTGTGAGATCCAGGCAGCGGCGCTATGTGCGATCAAGCATGAACTGTGAGCGTGGAATAAGGAATAATGCTCAGACCAACGCTGCTGCTGCGTAGTGCATATTTACATAAATAGTATACCAAGAATTCTTTCGAATTTGAATTTCCGCGCCTACTGTCTGTTGAAAATATCATACGATCTTGAATTCAAATTCTCGCGCGAAATAGTTCTCGGTGGGATCCAGTTAGCGGCGCTATGTGCGATCAAGCATGAACTGTGAGCGTGGAATAATGCTCAGACCAACGCTGATACGCAGTCTTTGCATGGGCATTCGTTCGTGCCCTCGGGACAGACGAGATTGAGAGTTTTTTATATTTATTATAAATGAATATTAAACGGAAAATTTATTTATTAAAATATTTTATTTGACTTGTGTTGCTGCTATGGTATTGTGTTAAAAAAATTGATAAATTTTGTATTTACTATTTACTAATATTTACTCATTTAAATAAAACCACTTTCTTCGAATATAGTTTCTATATTATTATACTTCATGTCCATTAAAAAAGTGCCCACATTGCTTTGATAAACTTGATTTTTTATGTACAATTTCTCATGTCGCGAGCGCACCTAAAAATGCTCACCCAAAAAAGTGCCCAACGCGCCATAAGCTCAAGTTTTCACTTCTGCCTGCACTCCCGGAGTGCTACTTGTACTTGTTTTTATTAAAGTTATGCGATCCCGCGAGTTTCCGTCACTATCAAGATTATCATATCAATGTCAGCCGTACTCGGACTTCCATCTAGGTTAATTCGAGCGTACTCGGTTCAAAAGGACTGGGGTAAACACCCGCACGTGCGCAAAGCCCAAGTTTGTTCCATATGCGAAAAAGGAGAGATAAAGGGAATTTACATTCAAACGGCGCGCCCCGGCCGCTTGATAAATAGCTCGGCGTCACGCTCGATCGGCTGAAATAAAAACACGCGGGCAGAGCGCGTAAGAGAAAGAGAGAGAGAGACACGGTGTAGACCAGGTGGCATCGGGAGCAGCGGCTAATGACACATAACTTTTCGCATGAATAATTCGGCGCGACGTTTTCCTTCCTTCCTTCGGGACGATTATCGTTAGGAGGAGGGGGGCGTCTAGGAGGAGTGCAGATATTGCGCGAGAAAGGGGCAAGAGGATTTTCATATCGGGGCATACGAGGGACCTTTTTTTCCTCCCTCCTTCTTATCCCCCCCCCCCCCCAACGGCGACCCAATATCGAGGATGCCACTAATGCAATGACATTATCTCGACCGATTTATCATCTGGGACGTGCGTGGGTTAGCCCTGTTTGGTTGGCTGGGGTGATTTTTTTCGGACGTGCTTTTTTTCTTTTTTTTTGATAAAAGTAAGGAGTATGATGAATTTTTCTTCGTAACGATTACACGAGTATGTGATTTCCGTTGTAGTTATTGGGGGGACGCTTTGGCGTGAATTTTTTATTTTCTACGTTCAACGCGTTTTTTGTTGTTACTTCCAATCGTATAGACACAAATCAACATCAATGTAATGGAAAGTTTTCCGTTGTTGAACGTTACTTGCATAATCTCCATCATATGTAATTGACTTCATAGAATGTTGTTTCACGTCATCAATGATATTATTTTCTACTGCACAACTACTCCTGTAACATTAACTACGTCGTTATTATGATGCATGAATACTGCATGTGCCCAAGTTACACTTCTCTAGTAGGAGGTGATTTTACATTAAGTGTATCCTATCAAATTCAGAATGCATACAATTGTTATGGCATTGCCATCGTACCCCCCTCATTATTATTGGGTCTCGTTAATTGGGTAAAATCATGAGGGTCGAGCAAGAAGACGTAAATTCAAAGGAATCAGGATAGACAACTGATGCACATATAATATGAAAATGAGGGTTGTATCAAAGATATATATGCAAAAATGCATGAAGATGCAAAAACACCTCTATTGCGCAGTTACAATATGTATAAGGTACATGCAAAACCCAACGCAATGAAGTTATATATGTGGACGGATAAATTGAATGAATTGGCTTTAAGAAGCATTTAAGGTTGATTGAATAAGATTGTACAAGTATAATGCATTTCTAGAAACTTACGCAAGAAAATATTAGGTTCGTTGTTCGTAGTTTTGACGTTTCTTGAACTAAAACTATGGCAGTCCAACTAGAAGTTTTATCTGAGATTAAAGTACGAGTATGGTTGTTGCCTTTGTATCATTCCCATATTCTTTCGCTTAACTCTATAATGTTTGATAGCTCGTGACGTTTGCCGAATGTAACAAGATGTACGCCCGGAGCGATGAATTTAGCAAGCGATGCCAGTGACCATATTTCTGATGAGCTGTACTCGGTGTAAGTTTATTATTACCAGTAAAAATAATTCGAAAACCAGGGTCTTCGAGAATTAAAAGAGATAATAAATACTGATTAAACCAAACGACCATCATAAGAGGGACCTGAAGGACAAACAGGTGGATCGAGCGGTTTCTGGTATTAAACATACACTGAGAGAAAGAATATAATAAAAATGACTGTGCTAGAATGGTTATCTGGTAGTGCTTATTCGTTAAGAGACTTTTTACTATTTGAAAAATAACTTTTACTGTTTAGAACTGTAATTTTTACTGTAAGTACAGTGATTTTTACTGTTTGTACAATAGAAATTACCGTTCAGAATATTAAAAGTTACATTATTATTATATTTTCCGCCCTCGGGTGGTTTTGGGAGGCTGGTACTTCCTCGGGCGAAAAAGCAGTTTTCCGGAACTCGTTCGAAAAGTCTCCTTTGCGAACCTCGTTACGTCCCTCGCCTTCGGCTCGGGCCGCAAACCTCTCGGTTCGCAAACAAAGACTTTTCAAACTCGTAGGAAAACTACCATTTTCTCTCAGTGTAGAGGTATGAAACTATTTGATAAAAAGAAAAAGACAGTAATTTTCGTCACTTCTCGATCAAACGAAAAAAAGGCCAACCCACTTTGATCGGTTTCTCGATAACGTCTTGGACGTTAATCAATCACACGAGTACGTCAAAAAAGAGTAGAGGGGAAAACAACAGCGCGACCAGGCTGAAAGGAGGCCAAAAACCAGATCATCCATTTTGACAAACGACTCGCGACACATCCGCTCTTTCGCACGCGCGTAACGAATGACGGAGGCCGTTTTAATTTTCCGAGGTGCAGGCAGCGATTTTCACGAGCGCTCGCACCTGATATTTTACAAATATTTGTCATACCACCGGCTGGTGACACTTCTCCCTCGCGCGCAATTTATTATCGAGGCCGGACCACGCAGTTTACCCGTTAGTGCTTAATACCCGTGGAAATCATTACTCGCTTTGGCGATTAATGTGGTGCTGAGTGTTACAAGTATTTTTGGGTGTTATCGTTTACACACGTGCATGAGCAGAGCAACATGAGGTACGGGTGGGCAATTTTTGGATCAAGTGCTTTTTCGGATTACTGATTCAACGGTTACGTTGCATATTGGAAAATTGAAAACAAAAAAAGCAAACGGGGTGTGTTTTTTCATTCTAATTGCATGATTGCCAGGAATTAGGTGCACCTGTTTTTTCACGGATTGGTGGATCTTTTAATTTTTTCTTTTTATTTGAAAAAGTTAATATTACGGTGTACCAATCATCACAAAACGAGATTTTCCAATCGACATTATAGTCTTTGATACATTATGACAATACTATTGGTCCAATTATGATTTACAGTATATACGAAAACTGATGCCAAGAAGTATATTTGAATCGTCATTTCAACCGAAAATTGATTGATATAACGGGAGTTCAGAGAGAAAGCAAACAAGACAAACAAGGCAATCTCCAGCATACAATCAATCGGGTTCCACAAATAACAGTCCCTGGTAACACGTTGCGTTTCCAATCTTACTTTTTCCCGCGGTACAATCTACCATTGCTAGACGCAAGGAGTAGAACAAGAAAAACCCAGAAACAGTCGACGGAGTTATTAATTTCTGCTCGCGGCAGAGATCGGGCACACACCCCAATGCGCGTTTCCCTCGATAACCCAACGCTCGGAGACGTCATCAGTTCGTTCGACTTCGGGAGTCCATACTATTTTCCCTCTCTCGCTCTCTCTCTCTCTTTAGATAATAAATTACGTACCCTCGGATATTTTACTGCTCCATCGTCGATGGGACTGGAATTTTTTTTAAGGTAAGCTCGCCGATTGCACACACGAAACAGTTTTTTAATAATTTCAGCTCGCGTTTTCAGAAAATTATTTGGATGCATTTCGAATCCTCGGGGCGAATAATACCTACATGGACTCACGCACGTTGTTATAATTTCAGCTGCAATTAAGCTCTTCTGTGACAAAAAAAACAGCAGCGGGGGGGTGCCCTCCTCGTTAAAACTCATTTTTTCCTCTAATGCGCGTCTTTTTCGTTTCATGGTCTACTTTGTCTCTCGAGCTGGGCCGGAAGAGCAAAGGAAGGCCAGAGTGGAGGGGGGCAACGTTGGCCGGCGAGTCTGACGTGCAAAGCCTCGTGGAACTGTTTTTTTTTTTTTTTTTTTTTTTTGCTGCAAGGGTGCACGAAACGGTGGACGCGCTGGGATGAGGGCGTGTAACGTGCAAGCCCACCTCGAGTTCACCTCTGGGCGGGGAGTGGTCGGCTTTTTGAGAAATGCTAATTTATCCTCGGACGGGTGCGGCTGGGAGGGCCGAAGCGACGTCCGTGGCTGTGCATTACCCGTTGTTTCTGCAGCTTTTATCCCCATCCGGAGTTGAAAAATTAAATTTCCTGCAGAGTGTGACATGCTACTATGCGCGTCACTCGCTTTTGCGACGGTTGCCTTACTCGCCCCCGCCAGAGTTCATTGTGTGTTATCTTTGAGGTAAAAACTTTTTTTTTAATTTCCGGGTCACACGGCTAGATGCGAACAATTTCAATAAAAGTTCGCATTATTGTCCTTTCATCAATTTTTTTAGCTGTACAGTTGGACGCATCCGTTTTTGAAACTCTTATTTTCACAGTTTGTCCAACATAAACGCTAGTCCTGACTATGAACCAGATCGTGATAAAAATTGTCCCTCAGTTATTACTGTAAAAAAGGGTGGAAGAAAAATTATTAACATTTTTATTTCCATCTGTTTCACTAAGGGTAAATTATCGCAAAGTTCAATTTTTAAAGAAACTATGGTTTAGATTTTAATGAAAGTTTAGTAAAGTTTAATAATAAAAGATTTTAATATAGTGGAGCTATGAAGATATTCTGTGGACTCCGTTATTCTTTAAATTTATAAATGGACAAAAAAGAAGCACTTACCCTGTGAGTTTTTATAAAAAATATTTGGTAAAATAAGTTATTACAGGTCGAAATATATAATTTTCTCAATGTTTTATTCTCATTTCAACGGTTTTAAGTCAGATAATGATGCACGTTTTGAATAATTTATGAACAGGGTTAGCAATATTTAATGAATTCCATTACGTTATTTCAAAGAAGTGGATAAGCATCTTTTTTTAAAAGTCTTGAAATTCCTAATCGACTGCAATTAAGAGCTCTCAAGCTAATGACTAACCGAAAATAGAATAATTTTATTCCGATTACGATTTTTCTAAAATTACTAATGTACAGAAGGTCAAAGTAATTATCGATACATTAAGTAAGTAAATATACCAAAGCAGTTAAGTAGAAAATTTAGAAGCACAACGATACATTCAATGAATCGCTTGCCATGATTCAAAGGTTCATCTAGCGTTGGTATGTTGTATACATTTTTTTTTTTTTTACTTAAGCGTTTGAAGAACTCCTTTTCCCTTATTTCTGTCCTCCACGTGTGAAAAAATAAATTTTGTGACTAGCGTGAAGCATCACTTCAATCCATAGAAATATTTTTGACAATATTTCTCAAAACTTTATGATAAAATTTGCACAAACTTTGAACAAAAAAAAGGTAAGGAAAATAGAGAGAAAGAGGAACGAAGAATTCAAGATTCGGTGAAGGAAAATTGTAGCGTACAAAAGGTATCCCGGTAATGTCGAATTAGCCTTGAAAGGGCTCTCTTCCGTTTCTGGGGGAAGGGGAGGAGGGGAGAAAGGAAAAAGCCCAGACATTAGCGTTGAAAATCAGTTTTCCAGCTTAGAGCCAATTACGGAAAAATCTGGGGGAAGTAAATTGACCACGCGGCTAAATCCATTGTTACGCCACGGCATGGACCTCTCTTTTTCTCCATTTTCCCTTCTTTTTGCCACCGAAGAGTCCGACGAGAATTAAATTCTGTCTTCGTGAGGTGCAGGTCGAGAAATTACGGGACGAGGATTTGAATTGTCCAAAGAAAAGAGGAGAGGAATTAACGAATCGGATGTCAAGTCAGCGGAGGACACAAGACTTCCAAGTGCCCCCCTTACGAACGAAGACTAAGTAAATTATGCAGCTGTGTTAAGTGTAATCACAACAACTCCGTCTAGTTTATATCAAGATTTTAATAAAAATATTGTGGCAATCGTTGCAAGTTGGTAACTAAGCGAGATCATTTTGTACTTATGTACTGAATCGTCGATAACTTCTTATAGCTCTTCAAATGTGTTAGATGTTACCGATGTGTCCATCTAACTATTATGTTTGCGATCATTTAACTTTTGCATTGCGTACTAAGTACGGCACCAAGGTATTGAAAATTTTTCCTTCCAATGTTTTGTCTTTTCGAAAATATGTACACCATGGCTATGGAATTCATATCATTTACATTACTTCCTATTTTTATGAGTATCAATTTTTATGATGTATAAAGAGGTTATTCCTGAAAGATGTATCAAAAATATATACTGATTGTATATAATACTGCTCGTTGTTTGATTTACCTTCTAAGATGATAGATGAAGTGATACCTGCGCCATTTCAAGGATTACTGCAACCCAAAACGATTGATTACTATAAAAATCTGTCGAAAAAATGACGTGATCTGTACACTACTGAAATGTTATGGTTGCAGGAATAATAGACATATAAACTTGAAATTTTGTCTTGAAACTTTTCTGCATTTTTCCTACCATCAGGACCTACTACACATCCGTATATTCATCACTTTTTAATTTTACTATGATTACTTATAAGTTCAATTACTTATAAGTTCATTGATCATTATTTTTACTAGTTTTATCATTTTATAAAGAATAATGACAAATGACATTTTCCAACATTTGGCAAAAACTTTTAACGCATATAGCCTAATTAAGACTACAAACATTCAAACATTTTTTAAATTACCAATTTCAGAAAAACCACACAATAAGTTTGTCAAACACATTTCATTAATTCTAAAAAAAACAAAAAACAAAAAAAAACAATTGTACAACTTAATTTACGAAAAAAAAATTTTTTTTCAGTAGACATATAGGTTTTAAAAAAAACTCCGTGCTTTCCACAAAATCACACAAGACTAAAAAAAAACCAGATAGAGGCTTAGAGTCAGCATTGTAAAACTGTAATCCCAAATACCTGAGTGCACTAGTACGTGAGCCCTGTAAAAATTACAACAAAAGGACATTTCCCTTCTTTCTTTCCGGAAAAGCTATATCCGCGCGAGCCAAACTCCATCTCGAACGAAAGATTCAACATTTCCAGAAAAGCACGCCAGGGGATACAGGCTATAAAACCGGAGCACGAACGTGGACTAGGATAAAAAGCTCGTCCTCTTCATCCTCTTCCAAGTGCCGTCCTTACTCCCGATTCTCGTGTTCACCAACTTTCCGCGTAATGACGACTATCCGTCTCTCCTAACCGCAGGCTCACACATTTTCCTCTCGACTCGCACCAGTTGATAACCACAAGCATTTTTTCCTTTTTTTTTTTTTTTTTTTTTTTTTTTTTCAAAAATGCATGGGACCAATAAATCTAAAGTTTTTAAGATGCCCATTCATTCCCCGAATGCCGGGGCGCCGGCTCGTAAAGTCTGCAGTACATGTAAGGGTTGCTCCCGTAAATAGCCTCCCACTGCTGGAGGCTTTTGATATTTCAGTGGTCCCAGGACAGCGTGTAAGAATAATCTGCGACGCGAAAGTACCGTTTTACACTGCTCTGCAAAAATTTCAGGGAAGGATGGTAAAAGTTTTATGAAACATCTCGTTTTCATTCATACCCGCGGCCTCAGCTGGCGGTGTGTAGCAAACATTGCTTGTAAGAGCCTTCACATGGATGGATACGAAAAACGTCCAGCGAATCCAGAGTTACAAATCGTCAAAAGTACGTAGAGTAGATCGAGGCTCTGAGATCCCTGGGAGTGCAAGAGCCAAGTTATAGTGGTGCCGTACTCTGGTAATCATCATTTTTCCACACGCGTTTCTTATCTCCAAGTTGGATTTTTTCGCGATACAGTCCAGCGCTGCATGTGCGCTCTCTATTACAAAGATTGCGAGCCCCGTGGTATCGTGTACTTTTCTTGTACGATATAATGGTGATTTCTCCTTTTATCTTTTTCTTGCAGGCTTTTCTCAAAAATGGTGGGAAAACTTTCGCTCCGGAAACCATCTTGCGAATTCTAATGCTTTTGCGGACTTGATAAAAGTGTGAATAAAAATTTTTCCACTCCAACATCCGTATTCAAATTTCCGGTCTAAAATACATTTGGAACTTTGTACTAAGTGATGATTATGATTCAAAATTAGAACTTAAAAATATATTTTTTGTGGAGACAGAGACACGGTGATATAGAGAGAAATTTTCAGACAATGAGATAAAATAAGACAGAAGGAAAATCACAAATTCAAAGACATTGAAATTAAAATTTGGAGACCTACATTTTTCGCTGCGCTAAGAGCAAAAGACTTGGATGGAAAAACGATGAATGTTGAATGAGTGATGAAAAAAAATCGGAAAGCAAAGACGTACTAAAAAAGTCACTGAAAGCTGGAAATAGATACAAATATTTTTAGAAACGAAAAAAAAATCATATAAAATTTTGATTAATCCAACGTAGAAGAAATGACAAATGAATGTTGATTTTTCAATTTCATTGCGGAGGCATTGAGACAAAAAAAAATAGCCTCTGATGTACGAGCAAGTCAGTAGAGACATAAAGTTTAGCATCTGGAAAGAAAGAGAATGATACATATAATTAAAATCACATAATTTTTAAGACAAAGATATACATACATGGACTGCGTTGGAAGAGCAAGCCACTATGAAAAAAAAAAAAAAAAAAAAAAAGAAATTAAAGTTGTATAATCCGTCCTAGCCTAATAACACATCATCCAAAAAAAGTAATAATATTTGTTCATGCCCACAGATGCCCATTCGACAAGGCATCCCAAATAAAAAAAGTTTGCCCAAAACACACCATTCTGAAAGACGTGGAAAAACTCTCACTCGTAGCCCAATTACCAAACAAGGCAGACGAGCTCACTTTTCAACCCGATTCACCGCTGGGGGTGGGGGAAGTGGACCAGAAGCACTGCTGGTGGTACACGGCTCGGGCACGCGCTCGAAATCAACGCTAAACCATTAAAGCGCTCCCACGACTGCATCCGCAAAACATTTCAAGCGAGTCTCATCGAAGCTCTCACCCTGCCCACATACAAATACATACATAGCCGCAATAGGTACACCCTTATACGTGCTCCTTGCTACACTGAGAAAAAAAAACAAAAACAAAAAATTGTAGAGAAATTTGAGAAAAAATTACCGCTCCGTACAGTTAACTGGATGCAAGCGAAAAAGGAAGAAATTATTATTTTTAACAGCAGAAATTATTGTTTTAACAGTTAAAACTATGGTTCGAATAGTCAAAGTTATGGTTACAAAAGTAAAAAATTTCGATGTGGGAAAATAAAATTTATCAACCGATTCTTTTAAGGTTTACTGTTCCAGCATAGTCATTTTTACTGTTCTAACTGTAATTTTTACTATTCGAACCATAATTTTAATTGTTAAAACAATAATCTTTACTGTTAAGAATAATAATTTTTTACCATTTTGCCAGCTTGCATCGGATTTACTGTGCGGAATGGTAATTTTTACTGAAATTTCTCTAGAATTTTTATTGATTTTGTGTTTCAATGAATTGACAGCGAGTAACGAGTACACAGTTACTAATAACGCTACATAATTCCCAGCTTTAACCATAACCACGCGCACCACTGTAAAATTCCGCGAGCTGATTCGACATCGTCATGGTTTTGATTGATTTTCGAGACGTGGCTTTTATTTCTCTTTCTTTTTCTTTCTTCACGTATTCGGCAACCCCAAAATTACTCGCTGTTTCTTCAAATTTTTCTTTAAAAGCTCACGCAACTTGGAGATCCTCGCTCGCATTAAATTCCCACACCACGAATCCGATGACCGCACGCAGAATCGAAGATACAGGTACGCCAAAGAAGGGGCGGAGTCTCCCCCACATGATCCAATAATCACGCGGGTGTCGCGCGATCGAGTTACACGCGCTTACTCTCCGAGGGTGGGTGCTCTCGCGCCCCCGTGGTTGAAGGCTTCTCTACAGCCATTAGGTTTTCGGTAAGGGGATGCCGAGGGAAGGTGTCGTTGCCGTTTGGGCTATTGATATTGACTGCGTTGACGAAAATAGTAAATGAAACTTGAAAATAGTACTACTCATGATCCCATAATACGATAGCTTTCATAATCTCGAAGGGTACAATAATTTAGTGTAAAAAGAGGGTGGCATTTTAAAAACGATACTTACAATCGACAGTGCTAATCAGATCCCTCATCGGCGCTACTCAGGTGGTGGTACCACAAGCCTGTGCCACTGTGAAATCATCTTTGGTGTTATAATGAACAAAGAATTGCATTTCAAAATGGAAGCACAACAGCGTTGTTAGCTGTGTAAATCAAGAGAATGTCCACAATGGCTTCTATTATCTACTGCACAGTTGAAAGAGTAATACCTTTGTGAGGTCAAGTGCAAGCGGATAATCTTGCTGTGGAATTTCAGTTGCGGGTTTCAGCTGAATTAAAGCATGTTTAATCAGAAGTCACAAAGGCCTTAATATGTATTTTCATTCGCTGTGTTTTAATTTTTGTCCAACTAGGGTAGAATTCACGTCGACTGTCATGTTTTATGCAAGCACTCGTGAATTGTATCGGAGAATACTGTTGTATATATACCAACTCATAAAGTACATAATTTGTAATGTAGATTTGTAGTTGTTTACGTCTGCCTGAATAATTTTGTGCTATGTTGCATTACGCCATTCTACGATTTGGTCCATTAACTGCTGACCTGATGCAACTGTACCTACAAAAGAGTTTTCGATACTCATTGCTGTAGTATTGCATTGGAAAAGATTGAGTTGGGACTAAAAAAAGGAAATATGTCAAATTGATGCAGAAAAACGAGCTCTTTCTTTGTCATTGTCGAATTCTGGCTCGTTCATTCGCGTGGTTTTTATGCTAACTAAGTGACCAACCAAGACTTGGAGCTTTATTTTCTTCACAAATATGCATATTGTATCAATACAATTGTCCTTGTGCAATCAATTGCACCTTAACGTAGAGCTGGATCAGTTAACACGTAATTTATGAGATATCTCACACGCACATCCAAGTTGGTTTCATGTACATCTCCTGATACTACTTGTAATAGTTAAGTATTTAGAACTTAACTACACATAAACACCACTTGACAATTCTTTGATTGTTTAGGTGGCAAATAAACACACGTTCATTAGTGCTCTCTACAATATTTTTTCAATTAACTTGCTATGTCCATAGATTCGCTTATTATTATTGAAAGAGGACAATCAGTAATTTAGCTCGACGCACACGAATGTTCAAGAGAACTGTGTGATGCAGGGGAGTACTACGTTATTTGAATGGAAAGTATCAAAGTTTTTTAAATTTTAACTTAGGTAATGCTATTCTTGAATGCGAAGAAAAAGATGTACCAACTGAATTATTCAGATAATTGAAACCACTAGTACGTGGGTCGAAGCGACGTACAAAAAGGGAAAATTATTGAACAATTAAATAGCACATTGTCAGCAAACAGCTATTAATAAATTAGATTCTGCTTAACCAATTTTTCAATGATTGTGATGAGTCAGCGATAACAACAATAAAAACAATCTCCACACTTGCATCAATCACAAGATTTACAAGGTAATAACTGAGAATATACACAAATGTTTCTTGAACAAGCTAAAAAAAAATTTTTTTGTCAATTATTTTACGCATTTTATTTATTTCTAAGCTTTTACCTCCATGCTATGTTGGTTAGTAGTTTATGTAAGAGTATATGGACTTGACAGTAAGAGATCCTTTACAATAATGTTATACTTGTGCAAGACAATTTGCAGAACTGAGAAAGTAAATTAAATGCCCAAGCTGGGACCTGAAGGTTCGCTAGAGAAACGTTAAAACAACATCCACAAAAGCAAGATAAAACTTGAACAAAAAAAAAAAAAAAACTAGTAAATAAAAAAAAGTAAGGAGCGTTGAAAGGAGGACGAGGAGTTGAATAAAAGGGTTGTGGGGAGGTAGCTGGTAGAAATGGGAAAGGGCGGGGAGTTTGAAGTAAGGGGAGCTCCGGAAAGCCTGCCGTGGATTGTCGCGACAATGGGTGCAGTGCCGAGCTCCTCTTTCCGGCGCTCAGGTGTAATAACTCGGTGCCCGAGGGAATCCCAATGCCGGGTCGAGGATAGAGCAAAAAATACGGTAAAAAACTCGCATACCTGGAAATAAAAGGGGGACTGAGTAAGTTCATAGAATTTGCGATGCGGATACAAAGGTATCGTGAAGTGTCCGTAATTTTTTAAGCTTTTCCCGGAAATTAGGATATCCTTCTATAGGCACGCTATGTTTACGGTGTTGTCGACTTAGTACCTGGTTTCAACTTGAGGAACCATCGACTATTAATAGAACAAAATATTATAGTTTATCGTTAAACATGTTTAACTTTGAAGTATAATATGTTGCCATTTCTTCTATTATTTTTGAGTCAAGAAAGATTTTTGAATTTTCTGACTCCTCTCCACAAGCAGTAATAAATTTAAAAAAAGATTTATTCATTATAGATCATTCAAGACTCTATGCATGGGTAGAAGCAAATAAACTATTTCTTGACATTGTGTACGTCTTTTTGGCAAACACTGCTCTAAATACTTGGACAACGACTCTTTTGCTACTTCCACCTCAATTAGGTACATTATAGTCACAAGCTTTAATAAATTACATGGTTTACAATAAATTAGGCAATGACTTACAATCATACTAATCTCAAAGATGTATTAATAAACGGATTAGATATTGTTGTTGGTTCGTACGCTCTTTACAATACATATTTGTTTTTGTCCAAAAGAATACGAAGTTTTATTGATTCTAATGAAACCTTCTATCTAGAATAAACTGACCCCAAAACTCGAGTGCAGCCTAATTGATTGCTTGATAAAAATGGACTTACAATTTTTTTGTGAGATTGTAGATGTGGAGAAAAACTGTCGAGGTGAGTTGAGCGTTTGATTTTCTAGTGATGGAATGGATCATAGAATGTAGATTTCTTCTAGGCGCAACGTGTGATATAATTTGTAATTTTTTCAACATGGAAGTAACAATGGACACATTAGATTTATTTTCATCCATGGGCTTTCTTTTCCCATGCCCAATCCCCGAGTGGTTCAAAAACAGAGAGAAAGAGAGCAAATAAAAAGAAGACAGCAATGAAAAGACAAGGCTGAATCGCTAACGTAATCGACGGCTCTCTCTCTCTCTCTCTTTCGATCCTTGTACTTTTCATCTCTGGCGTCGACCTTAATTGGAAGGTGAAGTATACAAGGCAACGGCGACGTCTGGCGCCAGACCAGACGCCGAGCTCTTCTACTAGCCTTCCTGATGCTCCATCCTTTATCTATCGTTTGAAGATTGTGGAAGGAAGACAGGATGGAAGGAATCGACATTCCGGTAATTATTTTTGTCTCCCTTCTCTCCCTCACTCCCATCATTGGTTGGGCATACAAACACTTGGGGTTTGCTTCCTTCCTCCAATTCTCGTTCCTTCACTTCCAGAAGAAAGTCTCTCTTCTATCACTCCACCTCTACCTTTGAATTACTGGCTTGCATTTTCTCTTGCAGACCGTGACACTTTAATTTTGTAAGAACGGACTCCCCGAAAGTACTCGTTATATATCATTCCTCCATCGTGACTTAAAGTGTACTTGCAATAAAATTTCAATACTAGACAATATCGAGATTCTCCTTGATGTTACGGTTATGAAGAAAATATATAACATTATCTCAGATATCTTGAAAAATCATGGATGGATGCAATATTAGGTCACTATTATGGTCAAACATTCAGCCAAAAGATTACGTGAAAACCATAGTATATACTATATATACTATAGTAGGGTGTAGTAGGGAACTATCCAAGCTTTACTGATTGGCTACGTCATTTCTGGATCACAGAGTCAAAACGTATTGATAAAGCAGTAAAATTTAAAAGCTTTCAAACTTTTAGATAAAAATCAGATGTTTACTTGTAAATGAATTTTTTCGTTACAAACTAGTCATGAAAAAATAATTCTCATGCGCATTCTTCATACAAATTCTTATTATGAACACTGCGATGCAATTTTATACCAGTTTATCGAAGACAAGTAAACGTACATCTATACATATGTGATGTATTGATCGTCTGTGAAATGGATTTTATTTTTTAAATCATTTTTCATCACAAATTCGTAAAATACTTGAACATATTGTAAAAATGTGTAGTATTAACTAATAATAATGTTTTGAATTTTAAAGCACTTTCTTACCTCGGCATACTACTACCACCTGATGCTTATAGAAGCAAGTCTATGCTCGTCACGAATTTCTCTAATTCCACAACCTATTTGTGTTGGTAATAGAATTGAAAAACCCTGTGCTAGGAATTAGAAATCTATAATATAAAAGAAAATAAAATTCAATAAATGGTACTGATTAAGTCGATGAATACTTCTGGTAGTCGATGACTTCAGGCAACTAATAATGGCTTTGAACAACTGAAAGAGAAAACATAGAAGCTTTCGATAGGAATTTCGGAATAAACGGAGCACATGATTTTCCTAAACTTTGATCTGTCTTTCTATGATCCCAAAGGGAATCAAGTATAGAATGGTTTTTTAGCAAATCTTTATGTAGTTGTAATTAATTATGAAGGGGCATTAAAAATATGTTTGAGGGAAATAGGTCTTAAAACGAATTTTTTTTTTGTTTCCAACAAATGCCAAAAAATCTCCCATGTGAGGATTGTGTGATTAGCTGAAGCTGAAAGTTGCAAACACAATGTTGTCTCGAAAAACAGGAGAAAGTAGTTCTTTTATCAGGAAAGCAAAGAAAAAAATTTTATGTTCCTAGAAAAGATTTGAGGGCAGTAAAAAAAAGTGTATCCAGATCGACATTGACATAGGCAAACCTGCGACACTACCCTTAGATTAATGACAAGAGAGGGGACGGGAAAAAAAGTATTGGTGGTGGGAATGGGACAAAAACTCTTGTCGACTTTTTTTTCAATCTGGCGTTGTTCGTGCTGTAATCCCGCCTACACTCGTTGACCTTTTTTTGCCACAGTCATCACTCCCCAGCGCCGATGAATCAGCCCTCATTGTTGTGCGACTAAAATGTTAGGCAAAAAAGAAACAGGATTCCACAGGATATCTTTCTTTTTTTTTTGTTCTTCCTATTTTTCCGATGAACGTTGTGTCCGTGTCCATATATAATGCGTGAATCAAGATATTCGATACGCTATCCTATACCTATTACGAGACAAATGAGCTTGACATTTTCCTTCACGTCATCGCAGTGTGTGATGAAATTTTAGATCAATCATCCAATAGTAGGGAAAAAAATTACCAACCACTTTTTTTTTCTTTTAACAAAAAAAAATTGTACCTCTAGTACTTACTGTATATGTAACTATCACAGGCTGTTACCAATTAAAAAAATAAACTATTATCCGAGTTGTACGTGACTAAAAAAGTTTTCTTAATGTTCTCAACCAATCGGCCAAACTAGAATATAATAAAATCATGCTATGAGTAAGTGTCTCGTTGTACAAAACTATTGTAAGTATGTAGTTTTGAATAAAGTACTGAAACCAATGACTGATATTGACATTATTTTTAGCTTAGTGAAACGTACTCAATTCTAAAAAAAAGTTAACTTTCAACTCGCCTAGATACAAGCTGGTTCATAGATTTTTCTAAACCTACAATTGAAAAAAAAAAAAAAAAGTTATTCTTAAAACAAAAGAAAGTATCCGAAGGAGAGGCTGTGAAGCCATGAAAAGTTCAGTTCCGTTGGGCATTTATATTACACAGAGGCAAAACGAACGACCGGCCGAGAGTAGAAAAAGAGATGGAGAATACAACCGAATCGATGAAGACATGCTGACGCGCAGCCCGAGCCACGTGCACGTTTATTTGGCTGTGTAAGTGTGGGGGGTGCAACTGGCACACACCCTTACACGTGTGCACGCGAAACGGGTGGCGCGCGCGGCTTCGGCTTTGTAGGTCAAGTTTGAGATGGCGTCAATGCCGAGCAACAAAGCAGCTCTGCTTTCTAGCCCCCGGAGGACTTTCCGCGCCCAGAAAATTCTACTTTTTTATTTTTTTTCTTCCCTCTTTTCAATAAGTTTTTTTTTTTTTTTTTTTTTTTTTTTTTTTCTTTCACTCTCTCGCATTTATTTTTTAGATGCGTATTTGTAATCAGACACGGTTCTTATACGAAATCTCGATATTTTCTCCTAGATTATAAAACTTTTGCAAAACTATTGATCTTATGATTACGTGAATTTGCAAAAGTATCAAACAAGATTTGACAAAGAATTTTTCATTGGATACTATATTTTTAATACAGAAAATGATGTCTTTCGTAACTACGTTAAAAGCAATTTATTATTTCTTCGGTATCCACAAATCCCTAAAGTGATTTCTAAATTCTTTCTGATAGCTTTTTTAAATCGTTTATTGTTAACTTTTCAAATTAAAAAATTTCATCCACAATTTTAAAAGTAAGCTATGTTTTACTTTGAAGTGAAAATTCATTATTTGCAATATTATTTAAATTAAATTAAAATAAATTTTTTTATCACCTAAAAAACATGACAGTGTTTAACTTTCTCTATGAATATGCATAATTATAGTTTACAATATACAATATAGTTTACAACTAGCTAATACAAGTTTTTTTTTTTTTTTTTTTTTTTATAAGTAACTTTTCTCACACGACACAATATCATGATGAACTTAAAAGTTTGAAACAGCGTGGGATGCCATCTTGACACGCCTGATTCTTAAAGTTCTAGCTTTTTTGTCCTTTGCCATCGATTAAAAAACTGTTTAGCTACTGATTACCAATTCTTTAATATTTTTCAAAGCAGGACCAGCATTTGAGTCAAATTGATAAGATAAAATCATTTAGTTGAGCCAACATCTACGTTACCAAAAAAATGATGAGTGATGTAAGTTTTTTTGTCGTCTGTAATGAAAACGCTGCTATACTACTGCTTCAAATTACCTAAGTCAAATTACTAAAAACATTAGAATGTACTCATTAATGGAAGGAATAAGGCATTACAAAATTTCTACATTATCTTTTTATTGTCCTTTTACTTTTTTACATGAAATTTTCGTAATACATGAAATGACAAATATCATCGAGAGAAATGTTTTGTATTTTTTTCAAAAATTTTCTTCTCCTTCTCATGAGAATCAGTGAGGCTATGGAGTTTTAAGTCTATCTTATTGACGGTTAAATATTTTAAGCAAACTATGCAAAAAGCCTTTTTCTCAGTGTATGGGTCATCTACGATAGTTATTACTACTACTCGCATAACCATCCTGTTAGAAAATCAATTAGTGTTAATTAAACTATTTACCTTACACTCTCAGACAAAGTCTAAAGAATGAATGGTCCTGGAAAAAATTTTTAATTATTTTAAAACAAAAAAAAAGGTACCAAAAAAATTACGTTACATTTATCATTTTCAAAAGTAGAAAGAACGAAATTGATGAACGATAAAAGTAAAATTTTAAATATTACCTCCTGCCCAATATTCTTTTTCCCACTTCCGGTCGTAGCAGTTTGAACGAGTGTTGGTTGTTGACTGTTTTGAAGAACAAGGTTTGTCCATTTTTAGAAAATTATTAATTCTTATGTAAAAATGCGTGTAACACCTAATCCAATAATAAGAATCAAATGTCACCAACAAATCTGAGAACAATATTATTTTTTTATTTAGAAAGTAACTTGTGCACAAAGAGCCAACGTAAGCAATGTACACCGAGTAGTACTAAAGTTCAGTCAAGCTTAGGGAACCACCAATAATTATTCACTTATTTCACTTCGATGTTCCCTCGGTGATTTCACGTTCGACGCATTAGAAAGTAATGACACGTTCAGCTATTCGAAAAACAAGATAACGAATCCATGAGACGAGAACCGCTGATAACATGGTATCTCGATGCACAGCAAGCCAATAACATTTATTTATTTCTAGCGTCACATTGTGATTGGAGAGTAGATGGTGCAAGGCTCTAAGATGGGGGTATATCTAACAAAGGTTTTTTTTTTTTGTGATTGTGAAGAACGAAAATGTCTAGAGAAATACTCAGCCATACGCTGTCTCGAGCAATAAATTGCTTTAATTCCGCTCCTGTTCGTAACAAATCCATTGGTATTAATTATTATTAATTATTGAAAATTTTCTATTACTTTTCTTCCTTTTTTATCAGGATACATCCATCCAAGGTTGGAAAATCTTCAATAACGAATAACGCAATAATCATCGTTTTACGGATTGCAGTAACAAAAAAAAAACAATTTACTCACGAATATTTTTTCTTGCACAACCCGCGTCGAGCTGAATTAACACGTAGTGACGTCGACTTTCTCCAATCGTAATAAAGGCTGGACGTAAAAATGAAAGCTACGTGGACGAATGGAATTGCCAGCATTACGGTGAAGCCACCTCCAGCGAGACCCGGTTTTTTTATTAACAGCAATAAAAGCCTCGAGTGGGGTGTCTCGAAAGACCAGACAAGGGATTAAAATTACTACGGCGATAGTAAGTACGCTGCGTTTTATTCGCAGTCATCGTCGAGCTCATTTCGTTGATGAAGGTTTCACACGGTGCGAATCTCGGGTTTTATTTGGATAGTCGGAATTACTTTTCCTTTTACATCCACGCAGGTCTGGCAGGATTCGTCAAGTTGATGGCTTGTTTTGCCACAGACGACAGGTTTGAAGTTGAAACAATGGAAAAGCAATATTATGATGCAATAAACTTTCATGTGGAGTGGTGCTGTTGACCCAACAAAGTAATTCTCAAATAAAATTTTCCGCACGTATTCAAAGTAGGAGAATGAGAATGATTCGACAGCAACGAAAACGTGTCCATATTCGGTACTGGGCACTGCACATGGAAGCTTTAATTGTGATAAGTCTCTCTTCACCGTGCCATCTAGACACTGGCACGAACAATTGAAACAATATGAAATCAAGCTCCCCATCGAAATCACTCCACCAACGAACTCCTTGGCAATTCGCATGAGTGCACCAGTGCGCGCGGGGCTAGTAAATCCTCTCAAAATGAGCCACGTCGTGTGGTAGCAGTATATAGTGGCGTGGAGCGCAGTACTTGTAATTTCTCAAGCGCAGCTGCTGCCACTGTTGCGGCCAAGTCGCGGATGGAAGTACACGTAGAAAGAGACCAGGGGGTGGTGGAAGGGGGATGAGAACATGGGTCCAATTGAGTTAGTCTTCCGAGGGTATCGCTGTACGAAGAAAGTACCAGGAGAAAAAGACGAAATCCTGTTTTCTTTTTAAACTCCCGTCTTCTCGGGTTCTTTCTTTTCCTCTCGCAGTCTTTTTCTGCGATCCTTTTTTTCCCTCGTGCTGGTCGCAGATGTTCTTAACTAACTGTTGTTCGGATGAATTCTGTGTACTAATGGCCGAAGAATCAGCTTCGTTTTTTTTTTTTTTTTTTTTTTGTTTGAGGTTGAGACGTGAAAGTTGGGACGCGTGCTTGTGGCTCATTATTGGTTAATGAAATTTTTCCAACTAAGCTTTCGTACTCAAAGAGTTAAGTTTTGGTCGTTTTCTCCTTATACATTCGAAAGGGATAATTTTTCATTGTATATTAGAAATGCTGCTCGAAAAGGTATTTGCGTTTTAGGTATTCAAATGATACTATTTTATTTGTAAATAAATTACTTTTGGCATTACTATGGATATCTTTTTTCGTACATTAAGCAATTGTGATCCATTCTTATGATCATGTACACGGATATGCTCACATGAGATTTTGACTACATCACATACGCTAATCATTGGTGAAACCTCAAAACGTATGTTAATGACAACAACATAAAACTTGACATTTTCGTCGTTAATCAGTAACTTACTTATCTTACTCACATAATTGCTATTCCCACGTAGTAACTTTAACTATTCCTTAAGTATAAAAAAATTCACTAAAGAACCCAAGCCGTAATGTCCACTGATTCGCATTAAGGGAAAAGTGCAGCACCTCTTCATCATAATGCTGGTTGACCAATCAATCACAGTAAAGCTCAGCTCGTTAAGTGATCCTTACTCCAAACTAACTCAACAAGGTTACATCATGACATCAATGTAATAAGTTGAAATTACAAAAAAAGTGACCTGAAAAATTCAACAGTCATTTGATTACTTTCAAAGCATCTCAGATCAAATTCACTCAATGTTGCAACTTTAAAGGAGCCCTCCCATCTATGAAACATATATATATATATATATATATATGTATATATATATATATATATATATTCGTTATAGTCCCAGTACATGTAGTTCTCAATCTTTTTTCACTCGATTCGACATCGACTGGCGGGCAAGCGAAGTGTTTAGTTCAATTCCGAAGAAAAAAAGGAGCCAAACATCTGTCGCCCCGTCCATCACCCCGCGACTCCATCTCGTCCCAATATCGCTCTTGGATGGAGAGAGAAGTGTCGTACGCGGGTCACAGCTGCACTGGCTTGTCTTACGTAGCCACGAACGAGGTCGGACGTGACACTTTTTGTGCTGACGACGACACGGCTTTTTCCCCACCGAAGAGCTTTGTGTGTACGCTCCGGGGCTCTTAATAGACCAAATTGGATTTGCTGCTGGCTGCCACCTCCTCCAGCGCTCCCAGAGACTTGCTATGAAGATTTTGAGCGAAGGCTCTTCATGTCTTTCCCCATTTTTTTTTTTTTTTTCATCGACATTAACGAGCTTAGGGTTCACTCGCTGATTGGAGCTTCAATGTGACGATTCTTGGAAATGTCTTTGATTGGGCCACAAGATCTCTCAGTCGTCTCCGGTCTAAGCTGAAACTCGAAAATCTTCCTAATGAACCGGAGATGCGAAAAAATGGGGATTTTGATGGATCCAAGCTCATTACAAACTATCACGTCAGAATAGTCTAGCGATTGCACAACTTGTACAGTCAGACCCTTGTTGATGCATAGGCTACGCTCAATAATGTAGATTATTTTAATAACGCTTTTATTTGGACGATGGCTGGTCCTACCTTACTTGTCTGTCTCTACTGTATTTCTCAAACTCATGCATTATTATTTTTCGCCAAAGACATGGTATACGGTCCTATGCATTTTGCGCGTGATGTACATTTTATATTACTTGTATACAATACAGACAATTGATGAATCGCAGATCAAAACCATAGAAAATTGTCACTCGAACGTTAAAAGGGGAAAAATTAAAAAATCACGCTTTCATCAGTAAACCAAAAAGTGGATTTAAAACTACTTCATCGCAAATACGCTCGATAAACGTAGGGCTCGTTATAAGCAACGAAATTTCTTGGCTACTCCGGCTTTCGTCAAAACCATCCTTCACTTTTCGGATTGATTTATATATAGTCTTCACCAATGAAGAAATATATTGTTTTCTTTTTCTCGCTCTGAAACAACGTTACAGCGGCTTGCTTTCACCTCGCAAAGTCAGCTTCGACCCCGTAATTACTCGACACAACGCTCCAAGAGCTCCTGTACATCCGGGATTTCCCACCCCAGGGCCCAGAGACGTTATTTTCATCGCCGTCGTTACGCAAGTGGCGCTCCAGCTAGCCTTGCAGCGACTCCGCGGCAATTATCGATTCCACGCGAGAGCTGGCTCGGTGCCAAGTGCGCCTCTAACGACCCACCGTGTAGGCATGCACCTACTGCGCCACGAGCCACGGGAGAAGGGGTGAAAGGGGGAAGAAAAAAATGAATCGCGGGATGGAAAGGTCGAATGGCTTATGGTGGGCAAGCTCATTTTGTTTTTGTTTTTTTTTTAATCTGCAGGTGGTGGTGTTTTCGATGTAGCGAAGCAACATGTGGACTTGCTTTTGATGAAGACGTGATGATAAATTCGGGTCACCAGAGCTTTTTGGTGCTCCATATTGCGATAGAGATCTTTAAAGTGTAGAGCTCAAAAAGCAAAAAGGTGGGGTTTTTTGGAAAAACAAAAGGTAGTAAAGTGGGACAAGAAAGTTTGGAAGTAACTTGATCCCTCCGCCCCCGCATGGATGAACCGTTAGGTAAGAGGTAGTGCTTTAGCGATAGAAGCGTCACTGGAGGCTTGGACAGCTGTTTTCGTTAATATTTTACGAAACAAAAATAGGTACGTTTGTTTTGGGGGGTAAATGTAATCTCGTTGAATAATGATGTTGATTTTTTTGAGAAAGTGATGCATGATTGGAGCTAATGGTAGCACTGTTAATAATCTGTTCAATTTCAAATAGAAAAAATTATGTTTAATCTTAAATAGACTACACTCGACTCAAAATAATGTGTGATTCAGCCCTATGAACGTACAACCAATACCCAAGTCTCAACTACTGAACAATTACCTTTTCTAGTAAAACTCGAGGTAACAGTTGAATCACATTCTGACCAATTAGGGCTACTCTGACCTAAGTATTCAGTAGCTACATGCACCCTATTGTATACGCTTCTATCTAGACAAACTTCATATCTATTAAAAGCACTTTTATACGTATAGCAAATCACAATTGTCGGAAACACCTTTTATCACAGAGTAATAAGTGCTCTATAAGTACTATATGTCCCTACGGTGTACTATACTATTACCATACACTAATTTTATGTATTTGTTATTATAATGTAAAGTATTTAAAAAAAGGAACAAAAAAAATGTGTGTCATTGTGACATTGAATCTGCGTCATTTACTAAATTACACAAAATTACTAATTGTGTATGGTGTTTGCATTGTTTACGGTGGTATTGTATGGATGAGGATTTATGGAATTCCTTTTTAATGAGCAAAACGTATGATTTCGATGGACGAACGCAAAAAAGGGGTAAACGATGGTTTTACCGGGTGTAGCGATGAGTTTTAGTTGCCAAATGAAACGATTAGTTGGCGGAAAAATAAATTTCGACGCTCGGAAAATTTATTCGCTCGCCCGACTTAATTACTAACGAACATTTGATCGCCCGCCTGGTCGACCTATTTCGATAAAAAATGGCTCTTCGAACGGAAAAACCATGAAAAATTAATGATTATTGGAAATAACGCCAAAAAGCCGATTAAAAAATTTTTTTTTTTCTTTTTACTCCTACATTTCACGTTTCATCGGCACGAGCTTAGCGTGACTATGAAAGCCATGTAAAAACAAATAATTGATAAAAGTGTGTGTACCTTGAGTATAGCGTCTGAGAATGAAAATAAAAAACAAGATATACCGTACACTGGCTGGTATTGGATTTTTTTTCTGGAAAAATACATGTATCCAAGATAATAAAAAAACATCTGTTTGAGGTGGTGGCTTTTTAAAAATATAAATCATACGCTTTGCTCTGTAGTACCTCTACCTCCCAAAGATTTCATCCCTAAACATTGTATTTGGTGTTTGATTTATCAATTTTTGGGGAAATCCTGTGTCCACCCCTTTTTTTTCTTGAAGAAAGAAAAAAGAAAAAAAGAAAGGCCTAATAGACGTCGTATGTTTCTGGGCCGCGACGACCCGAAGAGCTACGAGCTCACTTAACCCAAATCCCGAGCCTCCCTCCACGTACTGGAGCGAAACAACAACAGCAACCCCATCCCCCGACCCTTAGCGTCATCGTCTATTCAGCATTTATTAAAAGCAGGATGGACGCGCCAGAAGAGGAGGGAGCGAGCGCGACTAGGCGCCGAGACGTCGTGGCGTCTACGTGTACGACCGGAGCAGCATCCGAGACACGGGCACTCGTTATTGATCCCTCCGTCGTTGGCATCGGATGGCTGTTGATGATGGCTTGCTTGTTTGCTCCATTTCCCAGTGACTTACTCACGAACACCCTATCGCACATCCGTCGGCACGTGTGGCCCCTCCTTCCTTTTTTTTTTTTTTTTTTTTTTTTTTTTGTCTCTTGGGAATCTTACGGCGTGATTTTCTGTTAGTTTTGTGACGTGAGCCCGGCAGTTCTCGGTGGGCCGAGGGGACACTGTGGCGACCGCTATTTTGGAGATACAGGGGTAGTTTTTTTTCTGATCTGCCTCTTGGCCCTGAATGGGTTTTTGCCTCCAAGAGTCTGGAAGGATAAAAAAAATCGATTTGGATATTTTTAAGGGGTTGGATGACTTGTTGAATCTACCTTACCAACAGAAGATCTTTCGCAAAATGCAAATGTGGGGACACTGTCTGATAACATTTTTTGGGAGCCTTTTTAGTGGAAACTGAATGAGGTGTCCGTCCAAAAGTGATGTACTATAGTTTCAATTGTAATAAAAATTATTTGAATTATTGTTTAATGATAGGCCTGAAACTTGCTCAAATTTATATTTAAAATCAATAATCAGGTGAAAAAAAGTTATACTTTTAATTATTTAAAAATCCCCCGGACTTAAAACGATAGTTTAAAATGGTTAAGCGTCTGCCCATCGATCTAATAATAATCGACACGCAAAGTTAAGGGATGATTTATTTTTATCGATCGTCTTCAATCTCATACGAAAAAATCTATAAATCCGTCGATAGAATAAAACAGTTACGAAATGAGTGAAAAAAGTATCGCTACACCCCTATTTCCTCATCGTTTAATAGCCAATAAAAAAAAAGGTGAACATTGTATTCATGGTACATATTACGGGATATCATAATAGTAAAACAATATACGTTTGTCATTGACAACTCAAGATGTAAGACGCATTCGCCCACAAAATAAGACGTGTGTATCGCAAATCCTAGAGTAACGAAAAAAAAAGTACAACGAAGGGGTACGGTTCGATGGTGGGGGGGGGGGAGAGGACAAAACGGATTTGCAAAAGAAAGGGAGCCGAAGCTGACAGAAATCGAGCAAAGAGCTCGAGAGATGGAAATTGAAAGTCTTAACATTTTACGATTATCCCCTTTTTCTCGTCCCTCGTTTCTTAAACGTGCCCGGCTCGGCTGTAAGCTCGTCTGTTCTCCCTCCTCCTCGGTCCCATCGATTTACGGCCAATCGCTGGATTTCATGTGAACGACCGAACCGTATTTGCGTCCGTGATAAACAAAATAAAATCCAAACGAGGTAGAAGCAAAACGTGGATGAGTAACGCTCGTGTGTTTTTTTTCCTGTTTCAGGATCTACAAGGCTCTTCCCGCAGTAGGACCAACAGGCAGGCGACATGGCGGCATTCGTGGCGAAGCAGATGGTGGGAAACAAACTAAACGCCGTCAAAGGTAAGGATTGTATATTTCGTATAACCCGATCACCTTTTTTTCCCTCGTGCACCAAGCCTTCTGGGCCCTTTTCGTGTTTGCTGTGATGCGGGCATACGCTGCAGCGAAATGAGCTTTCATCCTGTATATCTGTCCACTTTGGGCTACTCGTGCGATTTACGAGTTCATTTCTCTTGAACGGATACTCTTGATGATTGGTCAAAACGTGAATATTATGTTTGTTTTGCCACACGTAGTGTTGTCTTGTTATTGTTTTAAAATTGCAAAAATATTTCCTGATTTTTCTAGACTGATGACAGATATTTGAAGAAAAAAAACAATATAACGTGCTGCATCCATTCATACACAGCGTTCATTTTCCAAATGATAATTTAACAAATATTCCAGTACCTTTTGCTTTTATTCTGTATCCAAACGTTTCTCTCATTGCTACCGTTACAGCCGTTTGACTAGGACACCCCATCCACCTCTTGTTATCAGTGGTGAACATGCGGGTCAGTAGTAAAAGTATGTGGCTGACCATACGCGGATGTTACTACTTAGTGCTCAGACGGATGATCTAAGAGTGGACGTATGAAGGATTTTACTGTTAATGAAAGTCAATGGATTTATCTGTTGGCTCGAGCAAAAATGAAATACATTTATTTTCTACAGTAGCTTGTAATTTTAATGAACTTAATTTGTATAATTTACTTATGTGGCAACCGGATAACACTACATAAATTTGGACATTTAACTAGCAAGTGGTTTACGAATGATGCCACTTCTCTAAAACAACCTTATTACTGTAAATAATGTCACATATGTCGTTAAGGCAGTTTATCCTCACGTTGTATACAATCGATTCATCATCTAGTATATTAATTATTGAGACAAATTACTATGAGTCGTACTCTTTTCCTGCACGTTTTTATCAATACACTTTACGATTGTTACTCGATAATTCCGAATTTTTCTGTAGAAATAAAAAAAACTTTTAAATTTTGGTGGAAGCTATAAACTATTCAATGTTATAAGAAATAGCTTTGAATTTGTAATAAATTTTAATTAATGAGTGTTCGAGTGTTGACGATTACACGAGAATTAAATATTCAACTTGTTTGTGGTCAAAGTAACACTAGCAAGGTTCTGATAGTACCACTTTAATAAAATTAAATAATCGTTATCAAGGCTTAGTCAACAGAAATTATTTGAAGGTCATTTTCGTGAACATATACCTATTGTGGCGATACATTTTTTTAAAGGCTTTAATTTCATTTTGTCAGTAAAAATTCCAGATAATCAAATTCATATTGAAACGATGCCAAGATGTAATATTGTGAAAAAATTATTATTGCACAGTACAATTTATGATTGTCAATTGAAACTAGAAAAGCTATTGGAATAATGGTTTACAAAAACTTATAACTTTACATGCTAACAATACACTTTCCTCGTTTGGAGTTGAAATTAGATTTATTCCTATTCTATTATGGAGAATCAAATAAGTCCACATACATCCATAGGCTTTATCGATGTGTGCCAACAGAATAATTCAACTACTGTTAAAAATAGTTGTTCAACAAGTATAAAAGTTACTCTTAGCAATGTGGAATTTGATAAAAATTAGTGAAAATATACCCAAAACCAAAAATCATACCCTAATTGTCTTTGCAATCGTTACAACTATTTATACTTGTGTAATCGTATTAATTTTTTTTCTGAAGGATAATTTTTAGTAATAAGTAGTCTGGACTTATAAAATAATACATTGTATTACGTTTTACTGAAAAAATTTGACTCCTCAAATACTTATGATAAAAGTCTTACTCTGTTTAAATATTTGAAAAAATAAAATAATTATGTCCATATTTAGCTTTAATTTTTTTTTGTATAAAACTAACGTCCTGGCATTTTTTAATTCTTTTAAATTTAAAAGTATAATGTAAACTTGAATGGAACATTATTTCAAACGATACATATTTTTGTAATATTAACCAGATTCGGTAAGAAATTACTTTAAAAAAATGTAGCACATTAAAAAAAAATAACAACCCAAGTTTTCAATAAAAAAATTCAATAAAAAATTGATCACTACCCGATGAATACTTAGTAGTTTTCAAGCTGTACCATAAACTGATAAAAAAAATCGATAAATGTACCCAAGTAAGCTTTCGTTTAATCTCTAATCTAGATAGCCCCTTCTTTGCCGAAAAATATAAAATATAATTAAAGCATGTCATTAAAATATGTTACATCACAGGAAGATATGTTTGATTACGTTACATTAACTATTTTCTATTAACATGTCTACATTAACACGTAAAAGATCGGAATAAAAAGTTCTCATAAAATATAGATAGTTAAGATACAATAAACGGATAGCAGTTACTCACATGCTATCTGCGCCCTCTCAGTAGCGATAAAAATAAACGTCTTTTGATGTACGTAAAAGTATCCTGATGTGCCGGAATATTTAGGAGCTTTCCATAGTCCACGTGGCTCTACATACAATGCTTTCCGACCCTTCTTCCCCTCCACGTAATCTTTCATGGCCATAACTTAGCCTTCCCTCCTAAATATCACGCAGTCAATCGAAGTGCTTCCTTAGTAATTTTTGGATGCGTTAATTCAACTAGACGATTTTATCGTGATCATTAGTGACCTTTACTTACATTACGATAAATAATGTATGTCAATAAAATAAAAATTTTTATGTCATCAAGATATAAAGGCTATATATCACATAAAAAAATGTATAGTTTCATATTTTATATAAAAAAAATTTTATTTGATCAAGAACGAAAATTAGTTAGCTGGTTTAGACTGTAAACAATATCATCACAGCTATCGAGGTAAAAGTTTGAGGAAAAGAACTAAATTTTTACTTTTTCCAGTTGTACCAAATAGCAATAAAATCTTCTTAATTCGAATATGAGGTTAACATAAAAAATAAAATTATAATCATGATTACTTAAGTAATTGTGTACCAAGGTTGATTGAAGTTAGGAATAACAATAAAACATTTTCGACATGCTTTGATGAGGCAGTTGTAGTTAAGTTACATAATTGAGGAAAAAGTTATAATACAAAATTAAACAGTCATTTCTACAATCATACAGAAATCAATTTTTTTTTTTGATAAATCAACATGGCTCATTTATTTTTAAAAAAGACGAATTGAAAGTTTGAGAGTTTAAAATTTTTTTTACAACAAATTTCAGAAAAAATGTGAAAAAAATAAGAACTGTAAGGATATTTCTAAAAAAAAATTTTCTTGAAATTTAAAATGTTTCAGAACCCAGTACGTAATAAACTTTTAAGCTCATGTATGCTTTGATACGAAATTAATGCAATGAAACAAATATTTTCCCACATTTTTTATGACTTTAAAATATTTTATTAGCTATTTGTAATATGAATGAGAAATTAATATTGTCACAAACATCAGTCACTTCTAACAAGATAAATATCCCATTCGCCAAAATACCAAATTAAATACAAGAGAATTAATAAAAAGTTAATCAGCCAAGTGAAGCAAATTTCAAAAATATCACAACGCTCATATATGACGTGATCATGCAGGGTTTGACACCGCCAATATGTAGCGTCCGATAACTTGCCTTCGGGTTTTATAAAATAACAATCCCCGAAGCGCATCTCGTGTTTCCACTTTATTACCCAAGCCTCACTACATACATACATGTATAATCTACTCGAGCAAAGTATTATTTCATTCTGCTCATGCTAGGCTTTTTTGGTTTTATTTTCTTGTTTCTCAGCTAACGCAACTTTTATTTTCACAAGGTCCGTTTTATGGCTGTGCACTTCGCTAAAAAGTTGTGCCAGAAAAAATTTTTATTGGACCTCCGTACTCTTGCGCTAAAGAGCGTTAAATTTTTTCGCCCAAAATTTTTATTTTATCCTTGGACAGAGTCGTTTCCTCTGGTGACTCGTAAAAGCTTCTGTATACGGCGCATAAAAAGTCATAAATAAAATATGTTTCGTGAAATAAAAAATACTGAGAGAAACGGCACTAATGTAAAACGCCAATGTGACACTCTGCTGTGTGATTCTATACCTAGTTTAAAATTTAAAAACCATCGAAAAATAAAAAAATCTGGCTCAATTCTATTATTTATACTATTAGTAATCGAATCATAGGTACAACGTTTTGCTTTTTACATTAATTTTCATCTAACGTTATATATTTACTAGTATTTATTGACGTTGGTTTAAAAATTTTTAATAAGATAGACCGGAGCTGTTTTAAGAAATTCATGACCCATGAGTAGGGCTCTTTTCCTGCACGTTTTTATCAATACACTTTACGATTGTTACTCGATAATTCCGAATTTTTCTGTAGAAATAAAAAAAACTTTTAAATTTTGGTGGAAGCTATAAACTATTCAATGTTATAAGAAATAGCTTTGAATTTGTAATAAATTTTAATTAATGAGNCTTATTAATTATCGTATAAATAAACATTTTTTATGAAATTGGTATATGCCTGTTTTATACAAGTGATAAAAAACGGTGTCTTTGAATGCCAAAAGCTGGATTTTTCTGTTACTTCGCACTTTGTTTTAATTTTACTAAGTAGTGCTGGTAACAAATTTTTGGAAGAAATAAAAAAATGTCTTAGAATTCTTATTATATTCTCAATTAACAAAATATCGAGAGCAAAAAAAATTCAAAGACCAACACAGAAGTATAAGGTCAGAATACTCAAACTTTGTCATTTCAAGGATTATTTTACAATGTATAAGAGCATACGTACGAGCGAATGTTTAAAAGAGATTTTTTTAAAGTAAGACGAATCATAAAAATTTTCAATAGCTTTATGGTCCTTCTTACAATGAACAGAAATTTTTTTTTCTCATTTTGTAAGAATAAATCATCAATATTTCAAAATAAACCCTTTAATGCAGAATAAAAAACACAGTCGAATAAAGGGTTATTTAATTAAAAACAAATTTGAGTCTTAAATGATTCTGATCGCAAAATAGTCTTGTAACTCAGAATTAATAATGTTTTTTCAGGTATGATTTGTATATTTGCTGAATATGTGATTGAAAAGAAAAAAAGAGGAAAGAATTAAAACTTGAATCCATTAATACTGCCAAAGACCAATTCAACCCATATTTCTCTCCACTACGCTGCGGATGAAAAATTCATGTGGAGTACAACGAAGGAAAGTATGATACACTTCAGAAAAATTCTTTCCATCAATTTCACCGGAATGCCACAAGAGAAAAAATCCTCGCCCGCATACAAAACAGTGACAAAGCGTGTGGGAAGTCGTTTTACCGATAACTTTTTTCAAAGTGTAACTTTTTATATTAAAAGAGTCGTTGTGCTATACGCGTAGAAATGGGACGTACTTTTGCAAAGTAAAATATAACGTTTATAGGCGTGCATTTATGAATATAGGCACCATTTACATATTTTTTATGAAAAGCTTCCTGGAAACGTGGAAATTTATTTTTTTGTGTAACTTTTCTCGTAGAACCGTAAATATTTCTCATTCGACATTGAAGGTATTTGTAAAACCTATCAAACAATGGTTTCAGAAGGGACAAGAAAAAAAATTGTTTTTTTATTTTCTATAGATATTTATTTTTAGTTTTGAGTTAATGTTATTATTGAATAGTACTTTTTTCGTTAATATTATGCAAAAATTTGATCCAGTCTTGAAGCTGTATATCTCTCACGTTTGCAGTGGCGACACCGTTTGCATTTTAACTGTTTTTTAAATTTAGTAAATTAAAAAAAAAAAAGGTATAAGTAATACTTTTTGTTACAATTTATTCATACAAGTACTTTTTTCTGATAAAAATAAAAATTATTTTTGATATTTTAATAAAACGTATAGCTTAGAACTTTTCTACGCTTTCCAATTTAAAAAGAAAAAATTTAGGTACAGATGTCTTGAGTACTATATGTATAGGGCCTCTAAAATTTGAAGAAACTACATTAACTGCAAGCTCTTATTTAGGAATAACTGCATGTTGTGAATTTTAATATTAATGGCATTGAAAAACAATACAAAAAAACTATTCCAGTATCTACTTTTATTTATGCCTTATCTGCTTGTCTAGGGTTTAAGATAATTTAAACAAAATCACGCCCTTTCGCTCAAGCCAGGAGCAGAAAAATAAAGTAAATGAGAAGAAAAAGGGACATAGCAGTAAACGAACGATTCAAAATCCCGAGTAAGTGACAAAATAGAATAAGTGTTGGTTTGATAAAAAAGCATTAAATTTTCGAGTTTATATTATTCTTGAATAATTTCATGATCATTCAATACTCAGCTCAAAATTTTTAAAATTCATAAAGAGGTATTGAAAAAATTATTTTGCGTTCAATAAACTTTTACAATATAACTTACTTTTGCGTGTTAACTGAGAATACACTTTTTTTTTGTTTTGTAGATAAATACATATTTTGTTGCTTCCATAGGAACTATAAAAATTGCAATATCTACTATTTTATTGAATTCTAGCTGCATGGATTTCAGTTTGGAGTAAGTACATCTGAATTAAAAATAATTCACTGATACAAATAAAGTAAACGCGATAGTTTATGATAGGAAGTTAAACAATTTAAAATTATTTTCCGTTACACTTATTTCCGATTTCCAAACGTGCGCCCTTGACCTTTAATCCCACGAGACCATTTGAACTCGACGCTTAAGTGCAAAATCAAGCTGATTACGAATTAACCTCTTTAAATCATGAGCGTCGAGAAAGGCACTCTATCGCTAATTCCATGATTCCTCGAAAATATAGGATTTTTGGCCTTCATTAATTTAAAACAAAAGATGTTAAATTTTTAGGCAAACAAGTTTCAAAAAGCAATAGGTTTTATCTTGTTATCGACAAATTGATTGTCTCTGTCGAACATCCAATTTAATCTACAACACGAATACGTTGCTCAAATCAATTTTGTTGTCCTTTGTATTCCGAATTAACTTTCAGTGATGTTTCAATTGTACCTGTGATTGAACGAAAAGCAATACATGAAAATTTAACGATAAATCGAAAATTTCATTTGATATGCATTTGTTTTATTATTAAAAAAAGTTTAATCGTAAGTGTTGTGCGGATAGAAATTTAGATGTTATTACAAAAAAATCACGCCAAATATCGTCTATCAACGTTATCTGTATGTGTTGTTGTTTCAAATTTTTAATAAATGATCTAGGAATATTTTTGTATAAATTATTTCAACATACAAAACTTCTGTGGCGTCGAAAAATTCAATACTGTGACTCGCAAAAATAATATTTATTGTTCTTTAAGAATATTATTTTCATAAAGATTACTTTTATTGTGTTCTTCTATCGGCTAGCGTTCTCACGAAATTTACCCAAAATTCGTAAAAATAATTTTCTGATTGAAATAGTAACTAATATACTTACTTAAATATTGCACGAAGAAATGAAATCACACGAAACAAAAAATTGTACGCGTCTTCACGCAATTCCTCAGTATCGGTAAATGGAGAAAAAAAATGAAAAGCCTTGCAAATTAAGTTTCAAAAGTCCGCCAGTAATTAACGAAAAAACACAGCGTGACGTTCAATTCAAACGCACCAGGCAAAATTATCAGCCATTATATACAAAACCATTCTAATAAAAATTCTCATTTCCGGCAAAAGTTAAACACGAATTCCGGATGAGTGCTACAGTGCTCCGAAAATGCAATGAAATAACACGCGCGAGTTCCCCAACAAATCCAAACGCACTCACACACCGGCTTTAGAAAGAAAGAAAAAACTAATTTCCAAATAGTAGCGCATAACCGAGAATTTCAATTAATTTCCTGTGGCATTCCGCCCTCGAAATGCTTCCCGGAAACGAATAACACTGCACAACCACACACACACACACACACACACAAACGCGCGCGCACACCAAAATATACACAACTGCAGAGAATCGATAAAAAACTGGGGAAAAAATAGGACGCAAGCATACCACGTGTCCAAAAAAACAAGCCACTGGACGTCCAACAATAATTTACGATACGTGAATCAGAATGCGTTAAAATATGGCATTCACTGTTACATCGGAATAGTTGCCTTTGCTTCAAAAGGCCAGCCCTTGGCGCGCTAAAACATTCAATATCCTCTTCCATGAACTTCTATCAAAGCTCGACCCATATACGAATCCCTCGAACGAGCAAAGAGAATAATACGTACGTACGTTGTTGCGTGAGTGTTACCAACACTGGAGCCCCCAATGGCTCCACCAACCAAGGGGACGTTATCGTTGCGAAACTGGCAATACTCGCTGCTCCTAGATAATGTCAGCAGCGAGGGACAGCTGTCCAGTTCCTCTTCCTCTCGTCCTCTGTGATTTCCCTTTCTCCACGTGTATATAGACACGTGTAATGAATTATCTTGACATTTCCGTGTATAACTTTGAACACACGAGAGTTGGAGCGTGTAGGTTATGTACGCGCCAGCTGGGTGATGTACATTTTCGCGTGAGAAGTTGTCAAGGACCTGTGTCCTGTGCAGTGCGTGGAGTTCATTTTACTGAAAATTCAAAGAGCTTTGTGAAACTGTCGTTTCGGCTATATTGTTTGTAATTCATCTGTCACGTACATCCTTACATGAGAGTGAATTCTTGCTTTTACGAATTAGGATATAAAATGATGAGGTCATTAAGGAACCCAAAGTTTGGATATTTTGATGATGAGTGATCCAAGAGGTTGCGTGGAGTTTTCTAGATTTTAAATAGTAGCTGTGCAGATGAGGCTGTTTAATACGTTTCTACTTGAATAATGAAAATCGATGGAAAATGTTTCACTAATCACAATTTTTCGTGTTTCATCACAAACTCAGTATTCATTATCGATGAATGATACATGGTTTGTAAGTTGATAAAACCCTGTGCAAAGGATATTCAGAGTGTTGAAAAATATTGATTGTATAGCTGCGTATGAAAGGGGTACAGTAAATGAAAATTTATGACTAGTTTTAAATCTATGGAATCAGTAATTATCTTCCAGTGTAGCCTTTCAGTTCAGACTTAAAAAATGTTCAAACTGATCTCTAATTTTATCTACTTGTGTCATATTTGCAGATGAATATTAAACTATCTCATTGAAATCGGACTTGCGAAGAAATGGTTCGAATGTCAAGTACTTATGATTGAAAAAAAATGCTACCTCTAAGTTTTACTTAATATTTATTGTTAACAGTTTTAACTTGTACGATTTTTTTTTATTATTACATTGAAACGTAACCAATAAATGTCTCATTTCAAGGAGTTAACGAGCAATTCTATTACAGATTATTTTTTCACTTCACACACACGTTGACATTAGTAATAAATTAAAAAGTGCTTGCAATGCATTGAGAAATCACATTCTATAAATGTATCTTCTTACACTCTTAGATCAAAAGTAGGTTTGAAAAAATTAAATATCCTCCACTCTTAGTGTAAGTACATGAGATTTCTGACAATAACCACAAACTCTTGTACAATTCCAAGATCGAGGTATTCTGGTAGGGTTATATTGGAATCATTGGAAGGACTCGTAGGCTCGACGTAGTTCTGGAACATTCCCTCGATGTCTCATATTTGATGGTCAGTGGGGTGATCCCGTCCAGTCAGCGCATCCTTTACATACCAGCTGCGACGTGACTTGGATTTGAAGACTGTCGTCGTACTTGTACCCTCACTGAGTTGATGTATCGTTGTCTATTTTTTTTTTTTTTTACTTATTGACAATGGGATTGAAAAATACTTTTTTTAAAGCTTCACAGTCTTTTAACACTGTTACGTAGAATATTTTTCGTAGGATAACAAAACGTAAGATTCTTTATTAGATTTATAAAATATCATATGCATAATATATGCATTACATACCTGCGATTAGTGGCTTATAATTAAGCTATGGTACAATTGTGAGTTCTTTTTTTTACTAGTTAATTAAGTTAGTTATGACGTGTAGTAGTTAAAGTAAGTAGATTCAGTAGATAATGTATTTTCCATATCTTTTGTGATCAACACATAAAAAATGCTTGTAAAATGAAATTATTAATTAGTAATGAAATTAGTAATTATTAATGAAATCACGTCAGGCATGAAACTTCCTATAAGTCATAATATCTTGCAACATGTGGATGAATCGTTGCCCGTATTTGTAAAAAAAAGGATGATAATTATTCATTGACTCATTTATAATCATGCATTTTATAAAATAATTTTAAGTTAGCCTGGCTGTTGAATTTTCTTCTCTAAATCGATGATTCGCCCATACAGGGTATACGATTATACATGAGAGAAAAAGAGCAAGGGAGGAGGGAGAAAAAATTAGATAACGAAACTGCAACAAACGCATACGGACAATTGTACCACTGAATTATGCAACTGCGATACGCGCGCGGGGGCGATCCTCTAGCTAACTCCATCGCGTACACTCGTACACGTATATCAAGTTTGCACGCGAGTACCAAGTAGCCGGAGAAATATTATACATTTCTGCGGTGGATGTGCGTATTATGCGCGTACATTGTACACGTGTGCGTATAGCGATGAATTTACACGATACGCGGTGACGCCGCGGTCGGGCCGGTGTGGCCAGTTGAAAAGCACTTGCGCGCGGAATTTAACATTTTTAGAGCCACGGGCAATTTGCATGCTAATTCGAGTGAGGTCGGTGGGGCCAGTAAATAGCCCCCACGTGTACGTAGTTTATTAATTAGCCCGCGCTAATTGCTCGACGAGCTTTTGCTCTGTGAAATATTGACGCGCCCGTGATTTCGCGTGCGGTTGCCACGTGGAAAGGAACTTTTTTTTAATCCGTTGTTTATTACCTCGATTAACTCTTGGTTCCTCCTCTTAGCTACTATTGCTATTTTTTATGATTTTTCTTAAGCCAACTGACCATATTTACTGCACAGCGTTTAATTCTCGAGCATGCAAATTTTTTTTACTTATGAGTTTGTTGTTGTTACAGTTAAAGTATGGATATTTAGAAAATACCAGCGTTATTATCATTAACTAATGGTAAAGATCAAGAACTACATAAAGTCAGATTATTTGAATCAACGTTTAAGATTGAAAATTATCTAACACTTTACATAAAAAACGAGTTAGGACGTAGACAATAATTACAAATCAACTAAAAATAAAAAAATTAAAAAACAAATTTTACTTAATTGACTGCGTATGTTTGAATAAAAAGAAATTTGTTATTTCTAAGATCCTACAATTAAGGTGAAGTAAAAAATTTGAAAACTATTTTTTTGAGCTAAACAATAAGAAATCTCTTATGCTCTGTAAATAATTGGTTTACAATAAATCTCTGGTAATTTTTTACTATATACCAATGACAGCAGGATACGTATGCAAACTAAGACAGTAATTTCCTTGTACGCACTACGCATAGTTCGTCATAATTACTGTGAAATAAAAAAAAAATAAAATAAAAAAAAAAGTTTCAATTCTTATTTCAAACATGTGAGTGGATAAAAAACTTAAATTAATAGTTAATTTAGGACAACTTTTTGATTTACATTAACGCTCGATTTATACAAATACTCAATTATTCTACGTAGACTTGATACAGATTTTCATCATAAATGAATCAAGTTGCGTTCAATATCAACTATTATTAAATTATTCTTTAAATTGAAACACTTTTTTATCACTAGAAATTAAATCAACTTTACTTAGCTAATACTTAATTTCAATCGTGTCGTTAGTCAAACGCAACTTTTGACGTGGAAGAAAAATCTTTATTGACACACCCTCGCCATCCCCCTAATAACATGCAAAACAAGATAAGTACTGCACGTGATCCGTTTTCCTTACAAAAAAAAAGCTTACTAAATCGTCATCGAATCCTGCACCGAAATTGACAGCAAAAGTCAGCGTAAACGAATAATATTCCTCGAGCCGCGCCACGGCACCGAAACAAGTTAATCCGACACCCATTCATGTACCGTAAGATCAGGATGGGATAATAGAGTCGCGAGCACTGAAAGGCCGTCCACAATCCCTCGCTGATTGGCTGTCATGGCGCCGCTCTATTAAACGCAGTAGGCGATCATTAAGCATTTATTGTCGTCCGAAATCTGATTCGCAGAAAGAGAAAGAGATAGAGATCGGCTCTCTAAAGCACTTTTGCTGTTGTGCACACACGAGCTCATTGTCCATCTGTAATTGATTAATTTGAAACCCGAGCGACGCGCTTGGCTTATGACTCACCGATGGTTAGGCAATTAAGAGCTGATGCTCGCGAAATTTAATTATGAATCTAGTTACTCGAGAACTGACGCTTTCGGATGAATGGACGTTTCCGATGCGCATCAGAGCACGCTGTGCGAATTGATAATTGGTTTTTATTTTTTTCCTCCCATTTGGAAGATCATTTCGTCTTTTTACTCCTTTTTTTAGTCACGATCCTGGTCTCCATGACTTTATTCATCTATATTTATTCGAGGGGTTTTCAGTGCTTTTTTGAGAAGATATTTGATACACTATGATACACTGATCCAAACAAAAATGTATTTCTTAATCTCTTTGTCTTATATCTTTGGTCATTGTTTCCCTATTTTGTTTAATATATGTAGCTGTAGAGACCGCGGTGGCTCAGTCGGCTAGGTCGTGGATTGGCACACGGGAGACCGTGGTTCGAAGGAATTTTCTCACCTTCATTTTTTTACATCTAATTTTCGTTTAACGATACTATATTATTAACTTCTGTATTTACTTCCATGTATTTCAGTCTTGAACATCAGTCTTCTTGCACCAAAAGTAAACAACGTAAAAAACAATCGATTATTTCCTTAATTTGTGGAGGGGTTTGGGAATTGTGAAGAGGGTGGATAGTTATAATTATGACTAATTAGTTACAACCGTGTGTTTTTAAATATCAGACATATTGAGTTATTCATAAAGATTTAGAAGTAAAAGCCACGAAATTAGTCAATCAGTTCTGTTTTTCTCCCTCACTAGCTAATATTTTTGCTCCAAATCCACCTAAACCCGCAATTATACTACGGTTCTAAAGACAACTTAAAAATCCCTGCCCCAACTTGAATATTTGTTGAATTATAATTTAATGCATCAAAGCAGTTTATCAACCACATGTTTCATTCTATCACTCATTTAACGATCAACTGTTAAAAGCTCATTCCTTTGAGTAACTGCAATAATACGCCTAATAATATTTACATTCAACGGATATTATTATATTTCGTAGAAGCATTCCGGAAAACAAGCTCCCGCGTGTGTACACGAGACAAAAACTCACTCCACCAGCGCGCGCCATCAAACGGCAAGCCGGCTCGAATTTCCAGGCTATCAGAATTCTGAAATTCCTTGAACAGTGTACGCTTGTACATATATAATCACTGGCTATTATATGATGGAATGCCGTTCATTTATTGCACCACATCGGCAGGAATTCCGACCAGTGTTTGGAGCGTTTTGAAAGAGAGATATTGCGGGGCCGTGTATCACCACCATCATCATCATCATTACATTCCTCGCGTCGATATTTAATGAAATTCTATTTTTTATCGCGGACGATAGGGATATGCGACAGACTTGAAGTTAACTGTGGCTTCAATTTCTACTTGCTAATAACGGGAAGATGATATTTGGGGGGTATTTCTGGTGCCTAGCTTCTTTAGTACCGAAACTCCTAAAGGAAAATCGATACGTGACTAACCTATCTTTACTTCAGTTTTTTATCGATGCACTAAAGAGGAGAACATGTTGTTTTATAAATATTGTATCACGGACAAAAAGTTACATTATTTTTTACTGTGAAAGTCTTTACCGTTATTTTTACCGCAGCTTCACGGTAATTTTTTAGTAAAATGCATCTGTTAGATATACTATTCATCGTGAAGCTACAATAATTTTTTTCTTTTATTGAGGAAAAGCATTATGTCAGACATCAATGATGAGTTGATAATACAGATACCAACATTGTTTATTAATTGAGGTTATGAATAAAATAATTATGTTAAGTGTAGTTAAAATTACACTTTCTGATCTGCCAATCCGTGGATTGGCCATGCCTCACGTACAAGACGTAATGTTTTGCATGAATTAAACCACTTTTTAATACATAAAAAGCATAAAATACTATATTAAATTTTTACTATTAATCACATGTTCCCGAGAAATGATGTTTTTTGGATAAAATAAATCTTAAAAATCTGGATGCAGAACCCAATAATTGTACGAAAATCCTCCATGACAGATCCCACTTTTGCAATGACACGAGATTCTGTCAAAAGTATTTGTATTTTTATAATGGTATGTATCCTTATCCAGTGGACAGCCAATTAGATGACAACAATTTGCTTGTGAATCGTGCCATAGTGTTATATCCCAGACTGATGAGCCGTACATGTACTCTGACTCAGGATGAGCTGATGTTTTGTTTAAAGGTGCAGATGTAGTATAATTTTTCGTAGATTCTTCACTTTCTAAGTTTATTGTCTGGTCAGCTTTTTCTTTGTTTGGCTTTATAAAACTGTCGGCACCTGGGACAGCATTAGGCCTATTTGGAGAAAAAATACACATTTTATAAATTTTGATACTTACTTTGGAGATAAAAAAGACTGGTAATCGCATGATAATATAAACTGATTCATGTTAAATTTTTTTTCCATGAATCCCCATCGAGACTTGTCATATTTGTATACTAAATCCTATCATTTCTTTGTATTATTATTCTAGGATTTTTATGAGCCCTTTGTACTAATTCAAATTTTACCACAGTATCATATTTTAACGACACTATAAACATTAAAAAAAAAAAAAAAAAAAAAAAAAAGGTCTAAAATCTTGAACAGTTCGGTAATCAATGAATCTTTTTAACCAGCAATTGTTTGTCAATTTCATGCGTAAATAAAAATGAATAATAATTAAAATATTTTACTCAAGTTTGAGGTTAGTAATCCTATAAGTTTTAGTATTAAAGAAATCTGTAGTTTTGAAATGAGATAAAACGTAATGAATTGTCAAATTATTTCCACTCAAGTTTTCTGATCAATTGAATCATCAACTACTTTTAATTGAACGACACAAAAAATTAAAAAATCTTTATTACCATTGACGTGAGCTAGTATATCCTTGACTAGCAGTGAGCACACTTGATAATTTTAAAGCTTGACATGTATCTATTGTATTCCATGAAAGTAACGCAAGCACAATCAATGCCACAGAAAAAATGTTGCGTAACATCATGAAACTTTGATTCAAAGGAAAAAAACAAGCTTCTCCGATGTGGCTCCAACTAAAGAAAAACAACTCCTGATTGTCGACAGAGTTTCCTTATACTAAACCAACGTGGGTTTCGAGTTTCCTCGATGAGTGTAGCATATCTGACTCTTGCATGTGGATATATTTGCTGCTTTTATAAATGTTTCCTGGAGCTCCAAGGAGGGATTAGAACGAGTTATTTCCATAACAATGGTACTTTTAAATAAATGCTTACGAAAAATAAGGTTTTAAAAATCAAATAAGAGATGTGGTGTGTAGCTTGCACATTTTACTTTTTATGGTCCTGTTATATTGATAAAAAAGTCCCGAGAACGATATAATGATAGTAATGATAAAAAATTTATGAAAACAAAATTTAGTTACGAAACAAAAAATCACGTTTTCTGAAAAAAGTAGTCCTTAAAAATTAGGATTTAAGACCCAATAGTTCTCCTCATCTCCTCCATGACAAGAACCATCTATGCAATGGCACGAGATTCTATTATTACTATCAAGTTGAAAAAATTGAAAATTTTCGGGCAGAGGACACCCAATTAAATTACAACAATTAGCTGCTGTGTCATGCCAGAGTGTGACATCCCAAACTGATGAGCCGTACATGTATTGTGATCCAGGATCAACTACTTCTTTGTTCGAAATAGTCAGTGTAGTATTCTTGTCCGTGATTCCTGTATCCTTTGCTGATTCTTCCTCTTCGTATTTTTCTTTCACCCGCATCGTTGAACTCTCAGCTACCATATGAAGCCTGTAAGTTCCAAGCAAATTCAAGTTGTTACGATGTTAATAAACACTCGTTGTTTTGTATTTTAGGGGGATTATTTTAATAATCCGGCTTGTTTTCAAAACAAAACGTTAATTCATTGATTTCTTACATCCTACGGACAGCATTGCCGTTTTAATGGGTGATTACTTATCAAGTTTACTTTATAAAATCAGCAAATTTTTTCGAGTAAAATAGTTTTAAGATAAACGAACTACTGAAATTCGGCTGATGAAAATATCATTCCTGTATTTCGATATTACCGTTAAGCATAACTTACTTAAGTGTAAAACTTGTCTGACGTATTAAGAAAAAGCATTTTACATTGTTACGAACCAAAATTATTAAGCTGCTTCTATTGGGTAATCTTTTAATTTCATTAAATGTTTTGTATGTAAATGAAAAAAAAAATTACAATAGAAAATAATAAACCTTATGGAAAACAAACAGTAAAAAAATAAAAATTGTAACTGAATTTTTGAAAAGCTTCTAAAAGAGAATAAATCACTGCAGAAATGTTTTCCATTAAGGTCTAAAAAAAAGGGTAAAAATGGTAAAACAAGGTTTTTACCGTGGAAAACAAACAGTAAAAAAATAAAAATTGTAACTGAATTTTTGAAAAGCTTCTAAAAGAGAATAAATCACTGCAGAAAGAGTTTTAATTACCTTTCACATAAATCAGGATATTTTTGTCGTGACACACTTGATAATTCCAGAGCTTGGCTTGGATTTATCCTATTCAATGACAATAACGTCAATAAGATTATTGTCACCAAAAAAGTCTTATTTATCATCTTGAAACTAAACTTAAATAAGTATCTTCTTCACGATTTCAATTCATGATTGTAGATTTAAACAAATAAAGAAATTGTTTTACATTTCTAAGCTATCGCACGTTTAGAGTTATCTTGATAAGTCTTTAGTGTCTGAGCTTGGTGGATCGATTCCAAAAGAGTTAATAATTTTCGAATCAATAGGAGGGGAGAAAAACTGGTTTCTGCTGGCCGAAGGTGATTGCAGAAAAATATACTCCAAACATAAATATTGTTTGTGTGTGTAATTCGTATACAAATTCAAAGGCTGTCATTGCTATTACTTATATTGAAGTTTATTATATGTGCAGTAGTTTTTGATTGCCTTATTATTTTTCGCGTATTCTGCTTAGTCAAAAAAATATATTAGGACCTGTATTACAGATATAGGTACGTGTACTCCTTTCATGATAATATACGTATATATTCACTTACAACAGTACACGTCAGTGGTACTACTGTGTTGAATTTAATAAGCCAAAATCAAAAAATACTGCACAAGCAATTTCAGTGCTGAAAATGAATGATGAAGTATTATCATCAAATTTTAATTTTGTGACAAGCTTTTGGATATNTTTGTGAACGGATATAAATCAAAGTATAGAACAAAACTTTTCTCACCTAAAATAAGAGTCGACGGGTACTTCAACTTTATCTTGACCTTTCAGGGGATCTCGTGAGAAGTTGTAATCTTTTCTGTGATTTAATTATTTAAATATCATGTAATTTTACTTACTTCTAATTTAATTAAGACTAATACTTTTAAGACTAGAAGCAAACATCGTAAAAATGTCAATAAACTAGACACTTTTTGCACATTAAGATTAATGTTACATAGGCATATAATATAAATGTTGATGCTATCATTTTTCCTTGAAAATCAGCTCAGTATTTTGTAAGATGCAAAAAATTATTTTAAATTCAATAAATCATCAATAATAAAAAATTTTCAATCATCTGGGCGACATTCATTACGAATAAATTTTTGTCCTGTCGGGCAGCGAGGAGCCGCTGTAATTATGTAAGGGTAAAAACTTTGTGAACGACAATATCCGTTTTTATCGCTATAACAAGTGACATAAGGTGCCCGAAAATTATTTGTTTCACGTGGTAAACAGCCAATTCTAGAACAACAAGCAAATGATCAATCCATATTAACCGTTAAACTTGATGGGTACGTACTACTTGGTGAGGCTGTAGAAGTAATAATTGTATAATTTGTCGATAATTTATCCAGTAGTCTTGAAGTGTGGGGAAAAAGATCACTTGATGGTACTGTTGGGTTGTCATATTTCAGAGCAACTGAGGATACAGGATTCATTTTTTTTTTAATTCATCAACCGGAACTTTCTCTTTTTCTGTGTTTGAAGGCTCTTTTTCTGCATGATTACTACAATAAGGATTTAATTTTTAATTTATGTCTATAAATATAAAAGTCACTAATGAAAATAAATGTATGCAGTTTATTAAAATATTGATTACAGTGAGAATCAATCCGCTTGGATACGTCAACTTCCATAGATTTTTGGGAATAGTTTATATCTTCACTGCAAAAATAAACGGAGGTTTCATTAATCTTTTGTCTAAGAAAGCAATTTTCTGCGCCTTATTTGTAGTATAAGTATACTACAGTAATAATTATTTTTAATAGCCATAACGAAAAAAAAATATTAAAATGCTTTTGTTTGAACAAATCCAACTTTTTTAAGTTCAGATTGTTTTTATCAGCTAGTTTTAGGCTAGTTATTCAGTGGACTTTTAATAAAATCATTTTTTCTTAATAAAGCATTCTTTTTGGGAAAAAAGTTTGAATCATCACTGTTCACAATACATAATAAAAAAATAATTTTTTTCCGCCCTCGGGTGGTTTTGGGAGGCTGGTACTTCCTCGGGCGAAAAAGCAGTTTTCCGGAACTCGTTCGAAAAGTCTCCTTTACGAACCTCGTTACGTCCCTCGCCTTCGGCTCGGGCCGNAAAATCCATCACTGTTACATTCGCAAGTCACTTTTTGAATAAAATAATTGACATTTGCATCATCACGTGTCCGACATCCCACTATAGCACAACAATTTGATATATTGTCATCTATTACAGATACCTCAAAAATTGTACTATTAGATGCAAGTGATTCAGTTGATTGAGATGTATGAAGATATGTATCTGCAAGCGCAACTGTGTCATTACGTCCCTCATCTTCTGTGGGTGTAGAATCCTTTACCGTAGATACTTTGATGGATCTAACCTTTTTACATCTCAAATGTCTTGTTTCTGCATGATGCCTAAATTCATATGGAACTAATTACATTTTTAGTTTTCTCATAATTTTACTTAACTTTATCATTATAATTCGGTAATTTATTTATATGTTTACACATTTTTAATTTATATTTATAAAATTTTTTAATACATATAATGCATTTTTCTTTCGCTAGTTCTAGAGAAGTCACATAACACTTTTCATCATCTCTGTCACAAGAGCAAATCATGTCTTTAAATTTATAATTGTAAGGACCATAAGGTGGACAGCCGATATTAGCACAGGAAGTGAACGTTGACTCTTTGTAAACTGTGAAGTTAGTTGATTTTTTTGCTGTTGAAGAAGGCATAGTGACACATCATCATTTTTAATCAATTAACCAGTTAATGTTTAGGATTTGATTTATTTATTAACATACAAAGAATCGTCGTTAACTTTTTTTCTGCGAGAAAATAACAATTTTTTAAATTAATATTGTTAAAAAGTAATTATATAAATACATATTGTAGCGTATGAATTATATTAATTATTTATATAACAAAAGATAAAAATATCTGGATGGCCGTCAACAAAAGAAAAAAGTAAAAACTTGAGTCCCATTATCCAAAGAGACTTTACCAGAGTGTAATAAAATGATAATATCGCAGGTACTTCTACTTGATAAATATTTTTGAAGGGATCAATGGGATTTTGGTGAAATTATCATGTAGTTACTTTTATTTTTAAAAAAACTCAATTTGTACATTAATGTTTGTCTTGAAACATGTAAACAGCTGAGCCAAAGTTATATACAATAGGTACGAAAAAACAAAATTCGTTCTAAAAAGTCATATCATAGTTACAAAACAGCAAAAATGTAAAATTTAACGAGGAATATGTTATGATTTAAAATAATTAATCTTTAGGTCGACATTCATTGTGAACAAATATTTCATCTGATTCACAGCGAGGCGATGCTAATATCATCGACGGCTGTTCGGTGGACCAAATGCAAAGTCCATCATTTCCACATTCACAGCGTATTAATGCATACGCCCGTTCATGAGATAATTTTGATGTTTTATTTTTACGTATTCCACATCCAGCTTTAGAGCAACAACTAGATGGTGTTTCCTGATAAACCGTAATAAATGAAGGTGATGAACTGATTTTTTCAGAACTTTTTCTATTTATCAATAAGTTATCGTTCAATTCGATAGTAGTCTGGATACTATCAGCAGCCATTATTGTGTTGTAATCTTTATTTTCGATGGTAAATTCAACAGCTTTTTTTTTATATCCACCATCTGCTGATTTTTCTTCTATTTCGTATAAATAATCTTCGCTAGCATTGTATCTGATGACAAGATTTCAGAATCATTCAAAGACGTTTTGTAGATAACAAATTATTTTTATGCGTATAATCATTGGTTGAGTATATAGCAACACGAATTTCGTAAAAGATTTATGAGGATAAAATGAAAAATTTGTGAACGGATATAAATCAAAGTATAGAACAAAACTTTTCTCACCTAAAATAAGAGTCGACGGGTACTTCAACTTTATCTTGACCTTTCAGGGGATCTCGTGAGAAGTTGTAATCTTTTCTGTGATTTAATTATTTAAATATCATGTAATTTTACTTACTTCTAATTTAATTAAGACTAATACTTTTAAGACTAGAAGCAAACATCGTAAAAATGTCAATAAACTAGACACTTTTTGCACATTTTTTGTACTGGAAAATTACTAGTATGAAAAAAATATACGTATTCTTTTGTTTGAAACAAATACAAGTTCTTAGAGTTTACTTAAATGAATATAAGGATAACTAATTACTAAAAAAATGCCATTTTATTATGTTCAAACAAATTACCTTGTAACGCTTGCGTCATATAGTTGCGTTAAACACAAGCACCATATTAGGCTTGGAATAAATATTGCAGTCGTAAGTTTACTAAACGTTGTAATAAAATGAATTTAAAATAATATCTACTAGATTCATACGTAGGCTGCTAATATTTTAGATATACTGATGAAGTAGAATTTCTATGTCCTCTTGATACGAGTAGACTCTACTTTGCGAGTAATGATTCATAATTCATAGTACATACGACACATAATTAATACCTGACGAGATTTATGTAATTTAGTGCCTATTAACATTTTCTTTTTCCTGAGCTTGGCAATTTTTCTTACAATTTCAGAGAATTTTTGCGTAAATGACCTTTTTGTGGTTTTGCTAATCATCAAAGTCAAATCCTCATAACGTATTAAAAATGCTTACTTTATTTTCTCAGTATTATTTTTATACTATCTTTATTATAGATATAAATAAATAATAAGTATCTTTAGACGTATAGTTCAACGAAAAAATGCTAAAATTACGACAATAAAATTGCATACTCTTATAATTCGTAATGTAAATTAGATGGTATTTATTTTATGCAGAGCCCCTTTATTTATATATATTTTGTGACTTCATAATAAGATACATGATAATTTAAGTTTTGATAACTCAATTAAATTGGTTGAAAAATTTTGTCATACATACTTTAAATTTCATTGCATATCTTTCCAATTTATATAATCTACTATTTTTCAATCTACAGCTCTTGAGCATACGATAAAATATTTTCCTCTGATAACACATGTATTGTGTTTCTTTGATAATAAAGCATGTCCCATATAGAAAGTACAGCACCCAAATATGTAAAGTGTGTTGTTTATTTAAGGGCAATGCTTGTCTGGAAATTCAGAATTTTTATCATTCATCAGCTAATTTCTAAAAACCTTTTATTTCTTGAAACCACAAGTTTTTTTAATATTGCATTTAGTAGTTGTTATTGATCATATCGGAATACATTTAAAAGACAGTCTAACAAAAGTATTCCTCAATGTTTTGGCCGACATGCTCCATAAACAAGTATTTCGTCAGATTTACAGGTAGGTATTTTAAATGAAATTGCTGAAATCATGGTATAGTGGCAAAATCCATCACTGTTACATTCGCAAGTCACTTTTTGAATAAAATAATTGACATTTGCATCATCACGTGTCCGACATCCCACTATAGCACAACAATTTGATATATTGTCATCTATTACAGATACCTCAAAAATTGTACTATTAGATGCAAGTGATTCAGTTGATTGAGATGTATGAAGATATGTATCTGCAAGCGCAACTGTGTCATTACGTCCCTCATCTTCTGTGGGTGTAGAATCCTTTACCGTAGATACTTTGATGGATCTAACCTTTTTACATCTCAAATGTCTTGTTTCTGCATGATGCCTAAATTCATATGGAACTAATTACATTTTTAGTTTTCTCATAATTTTACTTAACTTTATCATTATAATTCGGTAATTTATTTATATGTTTACACATTTTTAATTTATAATTAACAAAAATAATGAAAACTCTTATTTCAGTATACTTTTTAAGAAAATAAAAAAATATAGAAGATTACTTATCAATCATAGTTCGATGTCAGCTTAGTTTATTTTTTTATAGTTTTTGATGAAACATTTAAGTCTCTAAAAAATCTGCTCGCAATGACATGTATTACAAAAGATTTCACACGTTATTTTAATTTTGGAATAAGCAAATGGTAATCTACAGACAAAAAGTATTATGCTATCTACGTCAAATAGGTTGTTTCTTTTTTCTTTTTAATTTTAATACTGTTGCATAACTTATTGCAAATAGTTTGAGAGAAAATAGTTATAAAAATTTTGCTACAGTCCCATGAACATATTTCTTTGATGAAATGATAGTAACAATTATAATACATGTAAGACCTAACTAAGCTCTCAATTTTTAAAGGCTTGGAATATAATTACCTTGAAACCGCATGAATATTTTCCTCCTTAATTTTAATCAAACCAGAATCACATAATTGCAATGAGCAACAAAACCATATCACAAACGTTAAAAGTAGTAGTTTACTCATTATTGTAGTAATAGAAATTTAGAAAAAAATCAATCATATGCTTGCACTTCTAATGATTTTAACATACTGATGAATACAGCGCATAAAAACTACCTCAGGATCACTCGACTTTATTTTGCGACAAGTGATTCATAGATTCCAATACTGACGCATGGTTTAACACGTCAAGACTTCCTCAAAGCAGTATTATGTAAGCTGTAAAAAAATCTTCCATCAAATTGTTGAAAAAGTTTTTTTTTCTTTTTATTTGTAAGATGTATTAATTTAATATCTTAAAAAAAAGATAGAAACTTAAAAAAAAACATCAGATAAGAAATATTCGGAAATATCTTTTATTTGGCAGTGATAACTTCCAATAAACGGTATAATTATTATTTGAGAAGTAAAAGATTGACGTGATTCACGTGTTACTATCGATAAAGGCTAAATGAGAAAGAATTGATACATGGTTTTAGTTTCAACAAATTTACAAATAAAATTTTTACAATACATATGTGTAAGTCACAGTCATTTTATTTCTTATTTAAAAGATTTTTTTAATCTACCATATTTTCACTTGGAATTTATAATGTAAGTCTCTGCTAACTGAGACACAGTTTTTTCTGTGAGTTGTAGTATATTATGCACTTAGGCTGATTAAGCAAAGGAAGTCTCAGATTGTCCGTGTATTGCCCGATAAATGCTTCTTCACTTCTGGCTGTGGTGTGCATACAATTTCCTGTTTCTCTACTGCCAGAAAAATATTGCTTTAGCCTGCACAGCGAGCTTTTTACTGGAGACACTTGAGAGAAAACATTTTACAATCACTAACGTAAAATGAGATGTTATCTCGATGGTAACTCGTAGTAAGATGTCATTTAAATCATAAATTAAAAAAAAAGCTCTCATTAGTTTCGTGGAAAGTACGAATGTGATTTCATTTTCAAGAGGGTACTATTACAGGTTTTTACTTGGAAAATATTAAGAAATAAAAATTGATTTGGTATGCTCTTCAAAACAATTTACTATTATTTAAGTAAAAATAATTTTTTATGAGACCTGAAAGTTGTTTGTTTTTTTTTTCTAAAATAAAATCACAATGCTTGTTTTTTTAAAGTAGAAGGATCATTAAAAGTTAAAATCATACCATATTCTCCAAGGTTGAAAATTATATAATACTTAATTTTATTTTGAAAACATT
>NW_019379577.1:2521733-2573432 GCF_000648655.2 Copidosoma floridanum | reverse complement strand
ACATAGATTATAATCATAGGCTACGACAAAACAATTTGAAAAAGCTAAGAAAATGAAATTAATACTTTTACATATTACAAGTACTTTCAGTTTTTATCAATTTTTCATTGAAGGTCTGAAAATATAATTTATATAAATATAATGTCTCGAAACTATTAATTTCGATTATGTGACTGTAAAAATTTATTTAAACGTACAAGGGATCGTAAAGATGTGTTTAAATTACTTTACTCCCACGGATGGACATTTGCACTTTGAACAGCCCATGGTGAGGAAAGTAACATTACCATTAATTATGTATTCAAAAAACTGATCAAGAGAAGCTTACAACAATTATTTTTATCACTTACTGTGTTTTAGTGTCAGATGGTATTTTATTAGTGCTTAGCTCAGATTTATCGATTGCAGCAGCTTCACAGTAGCTTTGTATGTACAACGTTAATATGTTCACAACAAAAAAAATATTGAACACTTTAGCAAACATCTTTACTTTACGACTACGAAACAGCTACTCCTTTCAGTATAGAAACTTCTTGTTCCACTACTGCGTGTGTTTTAATGATTCACTCTACAATAGTATTGTTAGCTCAACTAGGGTGGCACCACCCTTTATATCTTCCTTGGACTTTCGTTTGTGTTGGTGTAAATAGCTTTATCATTTGACATGACTATGAGTCGATGGTAATGGTAATTGGCACTAATTGTCACTTTTAACACGTAGTCAATCTTATCTCTAAAACTTCCGGAATAACGACCATGGCGGCACAAATTAATTTTACTACTAAAATTAACATGCAAAGTCCCAAAAAATGGGGACATCACCACACTTGCAATTAGCAATAAAAATGCATACGGTTGCAATAGATTAGTTCTTATCCTATAGTCACTAATTTGAATTTGTACAAGTTTTACGCTGGATGGTATTAAAATAAAAAGGAGGTTGTTTTAGCCTCAAATGCACTATTTTTTTTAGATCATACAAAAGAGTTGGGCACCAAATATTATCAACGAACACATGTCATCAGTAAGTTTAAAACCACTCGTAATTGACGGTGCAACTCATCATCCTCGTTCGCCAACTAATGAACCCGCAAGACCCTTCACGACACATGAAATTAGCGTAGCAACATAACGTGTAATCACCCTCGCTCACGACTTAATTCGCAACCACGGCTACATGACTAACGACCAGCTGACACGCATCGCGCGATCTCGCGCACAATCAGGGTCATAGCTGAAAGCCCAGTAAAGCTCATCTCGACGTGCAACGCATTTAGCTAATTTTTTTTCTTTTCCGATTTTATTTTACCGTGTCCTCAGAGACGACGAGCTTGGGTAAATGTTTACCTAACCTCCTTGGGATTTAACGAGGGCTTCATCCAACGGGCCGAACGGGTGTGAAAAGCCTTGCAGTTTCCGTCAGTTTTTTCATTTCTTTCGTTAATTCAAGCTGGTATTGTTACATTTTCTTTGTTTTTATTATCCAAATTACGTTATTATTAGTGGTTATATCATGTCAACCCAATATCCGTAGTTTCAGTTTGTTTAGTACGGAGTCCCACGTCAAATTCGAGATACCATTGTCTCGAAAGATAAGGAAACAACTCGTTTTTGATCGATAAAAATTAATTAATTTCCTGCATTGCATTATCTCTTCGAGTTTGACAAGTGGGCACACATGTTTAGATTCCCATATGAGGTAAAAAAAGTTTAAAACCCAATTTTGTAAAAATGAAGTTATTATACGATTTTGGGTAGTCTGGAATATGGAAATGAATTAGATTCGACCGTGCCATTGCACCATGACAAACAGCTATAACATACGTATTCGTAATACATGATGGTATTGAATGAGACAATTAGTTACAGTGGGAAATTTATAAGGATGTACAATATTCGATGTCACTTTTATTTAATAAATTACGGGGAAATATGGAAATGTACTGATGCTAAAAAAGTTTCTTTCGTCTTCGCGATCTCACACATTAACATTTGAAGTTGTTGAAACGATACTTATTTAAAATGAGTTTTTAATTTTAAACACTATACTTACCTACCAAAATTTACTACCTTTAGAAATAAAGGCCGTAATAATGTTAATTAATGTTCAATTAACGTGTTTGAAATCAATAATCAGTAACTTCTGTAGTTGATCATAGGAACTGAAACAAATTATGAATTGCTTTTGCATTTAATCAAAGTAATTACAATAAGTTGACAATTACAAAAGAAATCAATGTTTTATTTTAATTACTTTACACAAGTACAAACGTACTTACGCTTTTTTAGTAATACGATTTTTCATTTGAAATATTGCAATTTAAACAAAGTAGATACACTTTGGTATTTTAAATAAAACATTTCAGTATTGTAATTCCAAATTGAGAAAGTTTGAATTATTTTATTCGAAGTAATCAATCAGTGAATGTATTAAGTATATTGAATATTTTATTAGAACTAGACAGACCAGATGTATTTTACGTTAACTTTTAGAAATCCGAACGTGTGAAAAGAATCTATAAGTATAAGTAAACGAAGTCTGAAGTCAGTGGAATGAATAAACTGGAAAAATAAAAAAAGATATGTGAAATTTTTTTAAATAAATGGCAACTACCCCTTGTTTGCGGAAACTAAGAGGAATTTTAAATAAAATTTACTTGTTAATGTTTTGAACTTATATTTGTGATTTTCATTTTTAAATTTTGCAAGGAAACCTAGAATAAAATGTTAGAAATTTACGAAGTTTTTATATCTTTTTTCATTTAATTGTTTTTTTTTTCTAAAATAAAATCACAATGCTTGTTTTTTTAAAGTAGAAGGATCATTAAAAGTTAAAATCATACCATATTCTCCAAGGTTGAAAATTATATAATACTTAATTTTATTTTGAAAACATTATGTAAGGTACTTGTTTCATAAGAAACTTAATAATAAAAATGAAATAGTTGTGGTTCTAAATAAAAATACAAAACTAAAACAGTACATTCCATACAAAAATGCTTTAAACTATGAATAATTAGTGTATAACGGCGATTGATTAATTTGATTCCACATGAACAAAAATTGAACCTCAGTTTCTTATGTTGATAAGCGGAAGTGATGTTGGCAAAGGTTCTTCTGGCTCAAACTCTGTAGTTTGTACAGTTTTCAAGTTTCCGTAAAAAGAACTGAGTACTCCATATTTTCTAAAAATATCCGTCAAATCAATGTAGTTTTCAAATTTTTTTCTGCAAAACATTTTTATCATTCAATATCTTCAAGAATAGTAGATTCCTTAAATGCGAGATTTTTTAATGATATTGTTGTTTGAAATATAGCTGAAACTGTAAGTTTACATGAACTCCATGTTAAGTGAATAAATTACTTGATAATACCATGAGATCTACGTTTACAAGTTAAAACAAATATTTTCAATAATTTTCCAGAATATCTGCACTTTAGATAACACAAGTATTAACTAACATAAAATTTGGTAGGTAACAAATGTGAGTTGTGTTATAGAGAAATCTTGATTACGGTCATTTCCAATAAACAATTCTAATGGTAATGCTATTAAATTCTTTTAGATAAGTATTTTTTGTGCAATAAAAAATATTTATTTTAAATAAATTTTTAGTTTGGCATAGTATTTGGATACTAAATTAATCATTATATTCAGTAGGTCGTATATTATCTATTTCAATATTTCTTTCGATTTCACTAGTTAGGATACATGTTATTACGTCTAAAGTTACATTTAAAAATTGATTCAAATAAATGCAAAACGTTCTTCTTTACAAATTTTATAACTTATAAATTGTTATTAGGTATTTTACAATCCAAATGCCGACAAAGCCTACCGTGACTCTTGTAGGATAACAACAATATGAGGATTAATAATATCGCACAAATGTACTGGCTAAAAATTGATCTTTTAATAATATTCTTAGTACAGCTAAAATTAAGAAAATATTAAAAAATCTGCAAATAGAGGTATGAAAAAAATTCATGCTAAACAATTTAGCAACTGTTTTTCTTATCATTTTACGTTGGAAAGCATTATTGGTTGATTATTTTCGGATTCATGAACATTTTTAATCATAGGCTACGACAAAACAATTTGAAAAAGCTAAGAAAATGAAATTAATACTTTTACATATTACAAGTACTTTCAGTTTTTATCAATTTTTCATTGAAGGTCTGAAAATATAATTTATATAAATATAATGTCTCGAAACTATTAATTTCGATTATGTGACTGTAAAAATTTATTTAAACGTACAAGGGATCGTAAAGATGTGTTTAAATTACTTTACTCCCACGGATGGACATTTGCACTTTGAACAGCCCATGGTGAGGAAAGTAACATTACCATTAATTATGTATTCAAAAAACTGATCAAGAGAAGCTTACAACAATTATTTTTATCACTTACTGTGTTTTAGTGTCAGATGGTATTTTATTAGTGCTTAGCTCAGATTTATCGATTGCAGCAGCTTCACAGTAGCTTTGTATGTACAACGTTAATATGTTCACAACAAAAAAAATATTGAACACTTTAGCAAACATCTTTACTTTACGACTACGAAACAGCTACTCCTTTCAGTATAGAAACTTCTTGTTCCACTACTGCGTGTGTTTTAATGATTCACTCTACAATAGTATTGTTAGCTCAACTAGGGTGGCACCACCCTTTATATCTTCCTTGGACTTTCGTTTGTGTTGGTGTAAATAGCTTTATCATTTGACATGACTATGAGTCGATGGTAATGGTAATTGGCACTAATTGTCACTTTTAACACGTAGTCAATCTTATCTCTAAAACTTCCGGAATAACGACCATGGCGGCACAAATTAATTTTACTACTAAAATTAACATGCAAAGTCCCAAAAAATGGGGACATCACCACACTTGCAATTAGCAATAAAAATGCATACGGTTGCAATAGATTAGTTCTTATCCTATAGTCACTAATTTGAATTTGTACAAGTTTTACGCTGGATGGTATTAAAATAAAAAGGAGGTTGTTTTAGCCTCAAATGCACTATTTTTTTTAGATCATACAAAAGAGTTGGGCACCAAATATTATCAACGAACACATGTCATCAGTAAGTTTAAAACCACTCGTAATTGACGGTGCAACTCATCATCCTCGTTCGCCAACTAATGAACCCGCAAGACCCTTCACGACACATGAAATTAGCGTAGCAACATAACGTGTAATCACCCTCGCTCACGACTTAATTCGCAACCACGGCTACATGACTAACGACCAGCTGACACGCATCGCGCGATCTCGCGCACAATCAGGGTCATAGCTGAAAGCCCAGTAAAGCTCATCTCGACGTGCAACGCATTTAGCTAATTTTTTTTCTTTTCCGATTTTATTTTACCGTGTCCTCAGAGACGACGAGCTTGGGTAAATGTTTACCTAACCTCCTTGGGATTTAACGAGGGCTTCATCCAACGGGCCGAACGGGTGTGAAAAGCCTTGCAGTTTCCGTCAGTTTTTTCATTTCTTTCGTTAATTCAAGCTGGTATTGTTACATTTTCTTTGTTTTTATTATCCAAATTACGTTATTATTAGTGGTTATATCATGTCAACCCAATATCCGTAGTTTCAGTTTGTTTAGTACGGAGTCCCACGTCAAATTCGAGATACCATTGTCTCGAAAGATAAGGAAACAACTCGTTTTTGATCGATAAAAATTAATTAATTTCCTGCATTGCATTATCTCTTCGAGTTTGACAAGTGGGCACACATGTTTAGATTCCCATATGAGGTAAAAAAAGTTTAAAACCCAATTTTGTAAAAATGAAGTTATTATACGATTTTGGGTAGTCTGGAATATGGAAATGAATTAGATTCGACCGTGCCATTGCACCATGACAAACAGCTATAACATACGTATTCGTAATACATGATGGTATTGAATGAGACAATTAGTTACAGTGGGAAATTTATAAGGATGTACAATATTCGATGTCACTTTTATTTAATAAATTACGGGGAAATATGGAAATGTACTGATGCTAAAAAAGTTTCTTTCGTCTTCGCGATCTCACACATTAACATTTGAAGTTGTTGAAACGATACTTATTTAAAATGAGTTTTTAATTTTAAACACTATACTTACCTACCAAAATTTACTACCTTTAGAAATAAAGGCCGTAATAATGTTAATTAATGTTCAATTAACGTGTTTGAAATCAATAATCAGTAACTTCTGTAGTTGATCATAGGAACTGAAACAAATTATGAATTGCTTTTGCATTTAATCAAAGTAATTACAATAAGTTGACAATTACAAAAGAAATCAATGTTTTATTTTAATTACTTTACACAAGTACAAACGTACTTACGCTTTTTTAGTAATACGATTTTTCATTTGAAATATTGCAATTTAAACAAAGTAGATACACTTTGGTATTTTAAATAAAACATTTCAGTATTGTAATTCCAAATTGAGAAAGTTTGAATTATTTTATTCGAAGTAATCAATCAGTGAATGTATTAAGTATATTGAATATTTTATTAGAACTAGACAGACCAGATGTATTTTACGTTAACTTTTAGAAATCCGAACGTGTGAAAAGAATCTATAAGTATAAGTAAACGAAGTCTGAAGTCAGTGGAATGAATAAACTGGAAAAATAAAAAAAGATATGTGAAATTTTTTTAAATAAATGGCAACTACCCCTTGTTTGCGGAAACTAAGAGGAATTTTAAATAAAATTTACTTGTTAATGTTTTGAACTTATATTTGTGATTTTCATTTTTAAATTTTGCAAGGAAACCTAGAATAAAATGTTAGAAATTTACGAAGTTTTTATATCTTTTTTCATTTAATTTGAAGGACTTACAACGTAACTGAAAACGCGCTGACGAAATGTATTTTAATCTAGAGTACGAGCATAATATTTATATTCCTTGTATTGAAACTTTTTCTATGGAATACGAACATTAAGCATTCTTTAACTATTAATTTTCTAATAAAAAAAACTTAACAATAATATTAGAAACTTATCGAGGAAACAGAAAAAAATCGATGCATAGGAATTTTAGATCAATCCTAAGATAATTCCCTTGATATTACAACAATGACTCAACCGTAAGTGGATGGTTTTCAGATAAAAAAAAGTTCTTCGTGCTATGTTAATAAATGGAGGTTACGGGCCCAGATACAAAAAATATTTTACATTAATTCTATAAAAGTCTTGCCTAAAACTTGGCTAAAATCTGGCTGGTACAAATGCTATACATAGATTATTTGTATGAAGAAGATGTTAGTATTTAAAATATGTAACTCCTTGTTTTTTAAATATTTTCATAGGAAATATGTGGCCTGGAATCCGTATATTTTCATTGGTAGTAAATATTTGAACTAACCTTGTCATCTATGCTAAAAATTTTATGTCAAGGATCTTTAAAATAGATTTTAAAAAGTTTCTCTTTCAAAACATGCATGTGCACGCAAAACTCATACGAATTCCTAATTCCAATCTTGACTTAAAAAAAAATGATAAGAACCGATTGTTCACGGTGCAAAACAAAAAGCTGCGTGCAGTGTCAAACAATGGCTCGGTTAGCTCCAGTCCTTTGTCATTTTATCAGTACGAGTGAAAGGATGATATGAATACAGCTAGCAAGAGCATAACTTTACCGATAAGAAAAAGGATGCCCGAGAAAAATATTCGACGCAATTTCAAGCAACAAAAGAAGTCCGATTAGTCCCACGCATTTACAGCGTCTCTTTTCACCTCCTCCGCTTTTCCCCACGGAACGTGGATAACGCCATTATCACTTCTACCAGGTGGAGCCGCGGAGGCATATACGTCCATATCCGCCCTTTCGTTTCCACGCTTCCCTCCTCCTCTTCTTTATTTTTCACCCCTCCCCAACCCTGTTTCCGCTCTCCATTTTGCCGTGCTCTTGAGAAGAGAGGAATTCCTCCGATTTTTCCTCCCCCCCAACTGCTCTTCTCATTCTTTGCTCTTTTCCATCTCCTCGTGGTCCTTTTCTTTTTATTCTTCTTCCAAGACGTAGGAACGCAGGAATTCATCTCGGCCCATTATTCTTTTTACTCGCTGCTCCGACCTTTCATTTTTTTTTCATCCCTTGGCCCTTGAAGAATATTTCATGGCTCTAATGCGATTCTTCAACTTTGTTCGTTTATTTATTTTTCTCTTTTTCTTTAATCCGAATATTCTTCCGTTTTGTATAGTACGTATACCTACTGACTGTAAGATTGTATTGGTTGTTATCCCGATTCCGTTTTATTCAGATTTAAACATCCGAATTGCAGCAACATTTGAATCCTAAATTAATCAGGTTTTTTCTAATATCAGATTAGTAAAAATACACGTTATTCAATTATGTCGAAGTATAGGTTTGGAGTGTATAGCTAAGATTTCTTTTTTTTTTTTAAATGCATTACAGTAGTATTGGTAAACGTTTCAGGAATATACAAGTTGACGCATCGTAAACTGCGTCACCTATTTTGTTGAACTAAACAATTTTTCTTCAATGATTGACATGACAATATTTTCAAAGAAAGAAACATTCGGATCGAAGATAGAAATACCCTTGTATACGTGTTGAATCTGTGACAAACAGTTTTTCACATTCTACAATCATACTACATTGATTTTTCCCGTTAAAAAAGCGTCAAATTTAATACAACTGGTTGAATTCTTAGTGAATTTTCCTCAACATACCAATACAACTCCAATGCACGCACTTGAATTTTTAGTGTATTCTTTTGATTTTGATAAAAACAAGTCCCAGTGACAATTACTGTATGAATAAAATAACTTGAAACCCTAGTTTTAGACCACACAAAGGCGAAATGAGGATAGAACCAGAGACGAATTCATTGTGGAAAATATTGTTTGGCAGTATAAAAGTTTTTACCATCGAAAAGTTCAGCATGGATTCTTTTGAAATATCATTATGTTACCGGATAATTCCCCAATTTATTTTTCTCTAGAGTTCCCGAGTCCAAGAATACCCAGCTACGACAAGTTGTTAGATACGCCATACTGACCACATATAGAACAATCCATAATAATACCAATAATAGTAATAATAATCCAGCGAAAAACTCGAGACGCATTTGAGAAAAACTTCTTGGTAAGAGAATCGCGCACACAATAGAGTCCTTAGTTTCTATGAATGTCCAGGAGAAAAATGGTGGAAGAAGAATGAATAAATACACCACGTCGACTATCCCATGCAGCCGGTCTCTCTATCAGCTCGGTCCCATTGTGTCCAAGCTTGCATTCCTCGATCTTCCCACATAATTTCACGCGCACCCAGACGGAGATGGAGAAAAGAGCGGCATCTCCTCTCGGACTATATTACGGATTCCTTGGGAATAGCGGGAATAGGCAAAAGGGGTGTGGGAGAGAAATAGATTGCTCGTGCATATGTGCGTGTATCTACTGCGTAAGGCATTCCGGTAACTACATAAGATCGTTGGAATGATAAAGTCGTATCACTCCAAATGCGTTTGACGCTCCACGTGTGAACCCCATTCCAAAGATGCTGCTGTCGTTATCGACAAAGAGGCGCTCTTGGTATTTTATTGCGGGTAGGGGGTCTGTGCTCCCAAGTATGTGGAAATTTAGGTATTATCGTCTATTACTTTTCATGGAATCACTGAGGTGATGCGGAAAATTTTTTGGATTTAAAGAATGAATGATCACGATGGCAAAGGATTCTTTGATTGATAACAACTTTGTTCGATTGTTACAAATAATAGCACCATGGCTTTGATCGGTTTGCTTTGATTTTGTAATCCATGACTAGTACAGCCCGAATTCGATCCTGATTAAGACAGGAGATAATCTATCAGCCCTAAATTCGACACTAATTTAGTGGTTACCATTGACCAGCCCCCTATTTGACACTGACAGTCTAAAACGCTTGTATCATTCATTTTATATAATGGTAAACATGTAGTTTTCGTTCGAAGAGAAGAAAAAACAGATTGGATTAGGAAAATCATTTATATTTTTATAGATACTGTGTCCTGAAAAATATTGCATATTCGATTTTTACCGAATTAAAAATAACAAAACAATGATAACACTAAAACTGCAAGTAGTGATGATGATAAATGTTCTGTATCTTTGTTTGTTTCAGGTAAGCCATGCAGTTTTCACCTGATCAATATTTTTAATGCAGAGCCAGTAAGTAGATGATATTAACACGAATATACACATACTCACATACTATAAGGCTTGTTTTTTGGGGTCGTCAATCACTTAAGGTATTTCTTGTACTCGTAATCATTAGTTTTCCAAAATATGTTACTTTCGCGGGCTTAGGTACAAAGGATTTCAAAGTGTTGAATTATATAAATGGTTTTGAAAATAAGATTCCTGGGAGTTTTGATATTTTTTTAGTCCTCCATCTAAATACTTTCCATGGCTTTTTTAAAGCCAATTATTTAAAAATTTAATAGAACTACACAAAATACCAAATTATTTTGAATAACATATGCAGCAAAGAAAATTTCGTTTTGATAATAATAACACATTATGATAAGTCAAACAGAGAAAGAAGGACTTGATTGGTGTCCTTCATGTTCACAACGAAACATTGTTCATGACTATGAATGGGAAGTACAGGTAGGAGCTTATTAAAAAGTTTAAAGAAGTTACGAAGCTACGTATAAAGATATTTAAGAATCTTAGGAATAGCGTCTAAAAAGTAAAAAAACTCCTGAGTCACGATTTATTTGTTTGAAATAATTTACAAAAAATGATCATAAGGTATCGAGTGTCTTGCCCATTGAAAATGATACTATTATCGAAGTTCTTTCTACTTATCACCTCAAATAATAATGGTTACAAAGTTTGCAAAAAAATAATAGAAGGGCATTTTTGGCGTAAGCATTGCATCAAATTTTATCCCACGTGTTATTGACAGTTTTTGCAATTTAAAGTACAAATGTTTACGCAGAACCATTTGAGAATTTTACTGCTGTAAGAATTCACGATGGATCATGACCTGGGAAGGGCGTAAAAATTAGCTCTTTCTCCTCAGTGATAATGACACTATCGACGACATTATACTTCATGAAAGATAATTCCCGATTCACTCAAATGCTCCACGCAACTAAAACGTTCTCTTGGAGTACTTCCACGGAAACTCTGATATTATACGGCGACAGAGCTAAAGTTTTCGAATAACGTTTCCACTGCACGCCCAAGTTTCTTCATTTCAACGAGAATTTGACTTCGACCTTCGTCGTCCGGTGTCAATACAGTAGAGAAGCGACGAAGTTGCATCCACACGCGCTCTCCCCAGCTGCTTACCTCCGAATCATCGCAACGAAGTTTCGACTTTTCGTTCCTGACCTTTTTTCTCCTCCTCAATTTAACTCCTCATCGATAACTGAATGGTAAAACGGAGGATATGAAGCTCATTGGAGTAAATCACCTTCCATCTCTGGTATACGAAAGAAGAAACACCGCATCGTCGAAATCACATATGAATAATCTGACGCGATTGCAAGAAACTCGGCTCATCTCGTGCCCTCCTGATTAGCAAAGTTTAAATTATGCATGAGGTCTGACTATGCGACTAGCACCGTTGATTGACACGACTAAGCCAGCTGCAGCTAGAATCTTGGAGGCTATTATTACGAATACTAACTTTGTGCCGTTCATCAATGGATAGTACCAGAGCCCCGTACGAATAAATTTTTTCTACTATATGGTATAAGTACATAACAAAAAGACTTGACAGACGTTTCTGGGATGAACGTTAGGTCTAATAATTTTACTTAATATACATCTATAGGTCTTCGTATGTGGATGGACAGAAAATCATAAATCTAAGGTTATGCTTAAAGGTTACGAGATTTTTACAAGTAAACAACTGGATCTGGAAAATTTATAGGTTACATGAATCGTTTTGATAAAGAAGTATTAAATACTCTTTGATTGATGATTAAATTTAAAATTCTTTAAATTTTGAGCATATAAATGTGGATGGATGAGTACAGTTCAGAGTTACGTTTGTAAATTTTAATACGTAAAATTTTTAGGGATATAAGGATTTTTTCTCTACAAATCAACAAGAAGAAAGTAAAACAGAGAGATACAAACATTCATGGTACCTTGTATGTAGGATGGCCACATTTTACCACAGTAAAAGTGTATCCACACTGCAGTGACATTCAAGTCAATTTAGATAGAAGTATCATCTCCTTAAGATGCATAAATATGTATGGTCAACGAAAATAAAAACTATTTCTAATGATTCTTAACTGAAAAATCTCATAAAGCCAAGATGTTCTTAAGGTTTGATAAGCTAGTGATTCGTGCATAATTACTTGAAAGTAGAAATGTGCAGGTAATTTGGTTTGGCACTATCGATGTAATAGCTTGATTAGTGTTTAAACGATCTAAAATCTGTACTAACTCTATAAGATGCAATAGCTTTATCAGCAATAGAGGAACGAAGGCAATTTTTTGTCAGGAATCTTAATATACACGTTTTAGAGCAGATGTTTAGACCGTAAAATTTCAACTTTGCATTAACCGAATTGTCGCGTTTTCTAGAGCCAATGGATTATTGGGTTGCATATTGTAGGACTTAGTCACATCACAACATTCTTTCTTACGAGGAACAAAATATGTATCGCTGTTGCGAATTTCTTTCATCGGTTCATCTCGTTAAAACAAAATGCAAACAAACGGCTTTGCCGAACTTTCTCTCACACATTTTCCCAATTTGAGAAATTCAAACTCGTTTGGTCCACTGGGGAAAAAAAAACACAGAAAAGTAAGCAAATTTCACCTCCGAAAAACTTTTTCCGCAACTATGTTATTACGCGTGCTGTATTATACCACCACAAATTAACAAAGTCAGCCTTGAATAAGCCAACTTTATTTCACTGTATTATCGTTTTCCCCAGTAATGCTCGTAAGTAAAAGTTTGCACTGCTCAACGAATTTGGCAACGGTAGCGTGAAAAAACTCGGGAAAAAAATGTGCCCGACCACTCCAAGTTGAACTGGAACATTAAACTAAAAAAAAAAAAAAAAAAAACTTTAAAGAGAGTGAGCTGGAAAAGAGGTGGATCTGACAAACAAGTGGCCTGGATACTTTTGTTTCGCTGCTGAAAGGTTAGCTTGTAGCGCGAGAGAGAACGAGAGAGACAGAGAGGCCAAGTTCAGACTTTATTTGACTTTGTGGTTGTCCGTGGATGGATAGCTGTAATAAAGTTGGGGCAGTGTAGGTAAACTGCAATCGTTTCGTACTTGTCACGATAAACTTTAAAAAAAGCAACTTACGGTGTTTTCTACTCAGTCCGTAAAAGAGAAAAATAAGAATTCAAGTGACATATTAATTAAAATAAAAGTGTGGTCAAACATATTTTAGTACTTGCAATATTAGCTTTTTATAAATTCGTTTCTAAGTTTTAACAACAATTTTATTTTACTTTTTGTTATCGTATCATAGAGCAGCACTTTCAATTAATTTTCCATCCCAAAATTTATAAGTATAAACTGTAGGACATAGAATTAGCGTATCATTAAAAAAGGTTGATAAATAAATGTCCAAAACTGACCAACAAAGGGCTTCATTGCAGTAAAACTATATAATAAAAAAATCAACCTTCAACAAATAACTATCATTTATTGTTTTACGCAATTCTAACGACAGCTTGATTTTTTCCGCTGCCGTATGCAATTTTTCAGTATACGAGGATATACTTTAACGAATCGTGGAAGATACTTGCATAGCATACAATGGTAGTAGGCGTCTTGCGAGTGGCATCGCTATCGACTTGCTGACATGGAGGGTTTCTTTTTTGCTGAGACATATGTACTCTAAAAGGCACATAATTTCCCATGGATTGGAGCGATGTACATCTTTTTCTTATAAAAAACTGCATCCTTTCTGATTTTCTTGCTTTTTTTTTTGTTTTGTTGCAATTTCAGATTATTGTATGCCCTTTGAAAAAATACGTCGCAAGGGATACTCAAGGTGATGTGTTCTCAAAAATTTACAGTACATCTTCTAGATTTTGAATGGTATCTGTACGATGTACAACAACTTGTTAAAGTTGTACATTGAACAAAAATATCTTTCATGAAATTTAAGTTCAAGTTAATGCTACAAGTATCCTCTTATCTGTTAATCACCATGAGTTTCAACTTATATTGACCAAACATGTAAATTTCCATCTGTAAATATATTTTTGATTAGTTTACTTTTCAACCATTTTTTGTCATTGCATATTCATTCTGTTTTCAATCCACAACCAGATATGAGTTTCTTAACTGTAATTTATTCTTCCCATGTTTTTGAAAGTCTGGAGCTCTTCTACAATTTTTGAACATGGCGATACTTTGCAACTAACTTACTCAAACGTAATACTCTTAAAAAAAAATTTTTAATGTGGTGGAAATTTCCGAACGACAACTTTTCACGAAATCTGCAACAAGCTAAAGTGCAACAACTATTAACTAGACTTCCATCGAAACTCAAAGGGGGTTTCGATAAAGTTTTGTAAAATTTTAAGTACGCTAAGAAATATTTTCAATATAAACTCTGGAGTTTCATAAATCACTTGTGACATTATATACCATGGACACCATTGGAAACTCTAGCAAGTTTGTTCAGTAAAGGTAGAAGTATTTTTTCCTGAAGGAAAAAAATCAAACACGGAGGTATAAGTAAGAAATAAGAGGAGAAAAATAAATTGGAGGAAAAAAAAGCTGAGATTGAAGCACAAACAGCTCAAGGCAAAGAAATCAATTACAGAACATTATCCGAATAAAATGGCGTTAATTCCGATTGGATTAGGAGCATTAAGCGGAAGAGAACGAGATAAATAAGACAAGACACACTCAAGAGTACTTCTTGTTATTCGACTTCCTTTCTTTATTTTACTTTTTTACTTTGCCATTAGTACTCTTTCATTTTTTTTTCTTTTTTTAACTACCACTATTTATTCAAAATACTATTATTTACAGTATAATATAACGTACATGACAAAGAAAACATTAAAACTCTCTAGCATTTTTAGTGTTAACGTTTTACAGTACAAGTTTTAATTTAAAAAAAGAAATATAATGGTGGTATCGTAAAAGAAATAACCACGTTACCACGTAAGTGTATCTCATCCATAAAGAGGTCACGTGTTACGGTGACCTTCAATTATATTATACAAGCTAACAAGACGAACGCAGCTGATTGTAATCTCCACATTATCCTGCCACACCGCAATCCAAAATCAATAGTTCGCAGCTATACCATGTTGTACCTCTATCTCTCTATCTCTAGTTCTCATCCTGCTTCTCCAGCTTCGAGTAGGTGCTAATAACTGATGAGCTTGATTTTGCGTATGTTCGTACGTATTAATAGCACGTATCTGACAGATGATATTGATAAATTAGCGATTGTCGTGTACAGTGGGGATGCTCTAAACACTTGATTTAAGTTCCTGGGATGTCCACCTCAAATTTAGGATGGTACTGTTGTTTATCGATTTACTGATTCATCACTAAAGGTATGGCTCGAAACTACCTTCCTATGTATCAGTAATGATTCATTAATAGTTTGTTTTTAATAGTTAAATTTAAATTTTGATACTTTTTTTATACTGTATACTCTACACTGGATGACGACCATGGAGGGTTCGGTAATTGTAGACCCTTCGAAATCCTGGGGCATGATGGATACGACAAACAAAGCTGACTATGGGAGCTAGGACAAGTGATTGAAATGTATATCAATTGTTTCCCTCTGTTTAAGATATGGTACTGACTTTATTTGATTATGCCTTCCAGTCACCAGACTGTAGTCGCAAGTTTACTACTGGCTCTTACAACTTTGTTTGATCCACCTCATACAAGAAATTTGTAAACATTGCTTTGGTTCTAACTAATTTTTCTTATGATTTACGAGAGTCTCGGAATTTAAGAACGTCACACCGATATCTCGTATAATGAGTAATATTAAAATCAAAAAAACGATAGGACAACGAAAGCTCTAAGTATGCGGAGTATCTCGATACATCATCACTGTGCTCATAAAGAATTTAAAAAAAAAAAAAATTCCTATTACCAGTGTTTCCCAAATCTTTCTAAATTCTTAGGTAATGACATTTTATGTCTAGCAGCGAAAATAGATGCACACTATGATCTAAACATTGTTCATAGAAGAAGTAGATAAATATCATTCTACATGTGGAATTACGTAAAACCTGAATAAGGAAGTTGAAGATACGAGAAACTGTAGCCAACGATATTTTAAAACTGAACGTAATAATTTGCAAGTTTTAAAAAAAAATTTCCTAAAGCTCAAAAATATTGGATTTTGTCATATATCACGAGATTGTTTGAAAAGAAAGTGATAGCTTTTTATCATTGGCTCAACAAACTTTTTCGCAATTTCTTAAGATGTGAACATAAACTACATCAAAACACTTATTTGAGCAATTAATATTGAGCCAAAAGCAGGTCATATCTAGAAACAGCATACCTTGAGTGAAAAAAATACCATCCTGAAACTTCAACCGACCGTTCAAGCACCACTTGAAACAATAATCTCGGCAGTATATAGCCACGCGTGATGTAGAGTAAAAATAATAATTCATTCTGGGGCCGTAATCACGAGCAGCACTCGGAGTAGAAAGAAAAGGAGGAATAACAGCTCCTGATCCCTTAATCTTCGGTAACCCACGTGATCGCTATAACCTGAATCATTTGCATAAACGATAGCCCACCGAAACTGCATCCCACCCCCCGAAAAAACCCAGCCCCTTAACCCAAATTCAGCTTTTCATCCGCGTGTACCTACACTCCACGCTTTCCGCAAGCCATTCCCCCTCCTCCCTAATTCACCTTCTCCACTCCTTTCCATTACATACCTACATTTCGTCCTCACTCCCCACCCCCGCCCCTTTCAGCCGCATTTCACTTAAGAGAGAGAGAGAGAGGGACGGGGATACCAGCTCTCGGGCTATCAAATAGAATTTACTCGGGCAAAATGCATTTCACGCTCGTTACTCGCGTACGTACGTGCGTTCGCCCCACCGGGCTCCCTTTAACAAGGTTAATTGACTCTCGCGGGCTTGGCTGTCCATTAAAATCGCGCGAGCAGACATAAGACGACGTAGACGCTTCCTAAACGAGATGGCGGAGGGTCGTGTGTAGGTGTAGAGGAGAAGGTGGAGCGCGAAGAAGACCCATTACTCGACCTTCTCTGAGAGCTCGCGTCGATGGCGGAAGGGTAACAGAACTAGTGCGAGGTCGCACCCAAGGATGGAGATTCCGAGCCTTTGTTTTTTTTTGAGTGACGCTACATCTGCAGTTTATCGCTCACGTAAGCGTGATTATTTCATTACCCAGACCCACCGAAGGAGTTCGACTATGGTGGACCATACTGCTCATCTCTTGTGCGTTTTCCGTAGCTGAAGCCAAAACTGTCTTCGGAATGGAAAATAAAGTCCGAATTTGTTTTTTGTTTTTTTGTTTTTTAATAACAATAAAAACCACTTCGAAAACTACGTGTTCACAGTTCTGACACGAGTGAAGTTATGTCAATCTTAATTTTAACAAAAGCTTTGGATTCAGCAACAAAAAGCTCAAAGGGCACGACTGCAAGGCTGTGTTCTTCATAAAAAAAAGTATAAATCTCACGCGGACGAAAATTTGTTAACTGAACAAAAAGTAATACCGAAGGATTACAACGTAGGAATTTCTGAGATGGATATGCTCGTGGAGATCCAGTAAAGACAAGTTTCGTCCACGAGACTGTCACGAAGCTCTGATGCTACATCTACTGGAACAAACAAACAAACTCGACGGGATGTATTGCAAACATTACCCAATGCCCAGTCACTTCGTCGAGTACCAGGGGAACTTTGTTAAATAAACTTACTCTTATACAAAGAGTTGCAGTGTATAGGGTTTGAATACTTTGTTTGACAATGATACCGATGCAATATGAAACCGAGAGCAACGACTTAAGAAGTACATAGTATTCCTCTTTACTTGGCTGTTTCACGTACTTTTGTTTACTTTATATAACGTGATACGTGTGACTTGGTGAATGCATGTACACCGAGAGTTGCAAAGGGGGATGTAAAGCAACTTTAAATGTTTGTTATTCGATCGTGAGTTTCATGTGCGTTGGAAATGGAATGTCAACTATTTAAATTGTAAAAGTTACGGCATCGTTGGTAGGAAAGTGCGACATTTTTTTAATTTATAATTTTATATGTAACTACCGGTTTTATATAGGGCTATAGGGTGCCGTTTTACACAGGACAATGTTCATCCAGAGCTTACATTGAAGAAAATATGTACATCAGTGTACGTGCTCACGTGTGAAGTATTGGTTGATGAGGTAGGCGCCGTTACAACCAACACATATGCTCGTACGTGACTTGTTCAAGTAAAATTTCAGTTTTTAGTAGAATTTTCTTTACTTTGTTTTCAGCGCACTACGCTCGGAAGACGTTGAAAAACGTTTTCGAAATTTCACTGTATTTTAAGGGAAAGTTGTAATGAAGTTGTAAAAACATTTTGAAAAAGTCAAACGCACCCACTGCTTTTTATCGTTAAAACTTTTTTTGGATTCCTTACGTATTAGTTTGCATATGGAAGTTTTACCAATTAAACGTTGCTGTGTGGATGCCAACATCCATAGTTTTACTTGTTGGTATGATTGTAACAATCATTATTCCCACGGTTAAATGTCATTGTTCAGACAGTTACACCAAATTATCACATTAATTCCATGAAAGTTATTGTGTCGGAAACTAAGAAATGATTATTAATGACAAAAATCAGAGGAGATTCACGTTCTCTGCTGTGCAGAGGATTTAAACATTCTTTGTACTTTTCGACTGGTTAGCTACAAACTGAGAGCCAACCTCTTGAGTACAGCTTTCTGGATAGCGGATAGTTGACCTCATATAAGCAGTTTGATCTTGAACTCCGTGGTATTATTTCATGGTTGTTATTATACATTCAATTAGTGTAAGGACGTTTCTTGCACGTAAGCACTGGAGGTACTTCGCACACGCACTTGACGCGCTCGGAGCTGTAATCAACTCCCTCGCTTAACTCATCACCAACGTTCAATGTCAGATTTCCAAACTTGCACTTCATATCTAACAAAAAAAAAAGTTTGATTAACTTGATTTGTACCTGAAGATACCAAGTTTAGACTCTAAAACTTACCAGAGGCTTTTCGGGATCTTCCCATCACTCCGGACCAGCGAGTCACGAAATCAAAATCACTCTCTAAAATTGTGTTGAACATTATTTATTCATAAACTACATGAGAATCTCTTGAATATACGTTCTTTGAATTATTTATACTTACGGCATCTGTAATCAAAAGCACAGGAATCGTACAGTGGACGAGTGGCGAAATAAACAGGTGGGCAATTTTCGCGGATTTCCATCGATCGATGTACTTCGACTCCACAATTATTAAGCTTTCTGCAGATCATCTCCATTAATGGGACTAAAATTTCATATGGGTATCGTGTTATTTAATTTTCATAACCAGTTTTCAAGTTATGTTTGTAACATGAAAAAATTGTACCGTTCCATCCAGTTCTGGACTCTAAACATTGGCACGCGTAATCTTCACTCGGCTTAAACATTTCTCCGTATTTATAGGTGATTCCGTAGAACTCGCACATTCGTCTTTCTTCGTTGGCTTTTACCGAGAATACAAAGATTTTTAATTCTTAAGAAGATTAAGTACTTTAAAATATGGGTTAAAATATTTAATCACAATAATTTATTTCAAGTTCTAACTATTGAAAAAATGAGATGATGAATTCCTCGTCCAAGTAAGTTCTTATTTCAAAATTGTAGAAAAATAAAAATTAAGATTTCAAGAAACTGATGGACTATAATATACAGTAAAAATAAATCATTTACATCTATCAGTTATGGGATCAATAGATGGGATTTTTGATGACGAGATAAATGTATTAAGTCAATACTACTCACGACAAACCATCTCACCACAGCACTTGTCAACTTTAGGTACGAAAAAACAGCCCTCTTTAATAATATTTGGACAGCTAGGAGATGTACAGGATATCATAGCACTGCAAATATCACGAATCATCATGATAAATATCCATGGATCGTGGACCATTTGGTGAGAACTAAGTTCGTCCCTTTTATTTAATATTCGGCAATAAAAAAATTATTTGTGGTACCTACATAAAAACAACAAATAAATCGAGCAAGTACTACATTTTTTTCATGTTTTTTTTTAAGTGAGGGTTCTTCGTTTAAGAGGCAGCCCATCAAGTGTGTATCCATGCGTGTACATGTCCATGTATATCGACTATCCAAACATCTATACATTTACAATTCAGTCTAATCCTTAGTGCAAAACGATACATCGCGAGTATCGAAGTAAAACGAGCGCAAAATTCTCTGACTTTTAATCTACTGCATATGTCATGTTGGATCGCGTTTTAACCACTTCCAGTGTAATTATATCGAGTAAGTAATTAACCCCATCAATAGTGTTCACTTTTTGCGTGAAATCATTCATCACTTAGAGGTGTGGAAGAGTAAAAACAAATGTTACACAAAGTTTTGGGTAGAAAAAAATATTGAAAAGCCCTGTAAACAACCTATTGATATACTTACTAGCCGTCAGGTCCCTTTACGCAGACACAATTTTCGTCACATGGTCCAGACTCGACCCACTCGGGTAGTTCTTTGCCTACTTTAAATTTGTATCCATCTACGTAGCACTTGTCGGCCGATCTGCGTTTCAAATGCGTGCAGTCGTAACTTACTGCACAGCAGTCCCCTTCCTCAGCGTAGATCGGCTTGCATTTGAGCTCCTTGTAATACCTTATTGGACCCTTGCACTGGCTTTCTTCATATTTTATCAAAACAAAAGGAATTACTCATAATTTTTTACTATTTTTTTTTTTTTTTTTTTTTTTACAACCTCAGGATTAGGCTACGATTACACGGACCAAAAAAATATTTTAAACTTGTCTTACGTCAAGTTTAGACATGAATTTGACAAGTTTAAGATATTCTTTTGATCCATGTAATCGCAGCCTTATGCATTTCGTACTTTTTACAAAAACGTAATATGGTTATTGATGCTATTTAAATTACACAATCATGCTAGAACATTTTCGTTGTTCCGAAGTGCTTTGAAATGTTAAAATCAACAATTAAAAGAATTGAGTTGTTCTACGAAGTCGTATTTGCTTCAGTTGTAATACGTTCTTTTTCTATTTGCAATGTCATAAAACAATGTCCACTTCATGATCTGATAAAAATTGTATTAAAATAGCAATCTGTAGAATGCATAAATAAAAAAACAAAATGTTTAACTCATTCTCGACCACTCAAACCAAATTACACTGTATATTTCACTCTTATCTCGAAAAGACTGCAAAATTTTTATACGTAAAACTCATGCTTTTGATCCAAAACACCGCGCATACAATCCACTTTCTATAGCATGGAAAAATAACATTCACAAAAAAATCATTCAAGATGTTTACTAACTTAGTGCCGAAACTAGAACCATTGAACAACAGACTAAAAGTGTCAGCTTTTCACGAAACAACATTCTTCATTACATTAGCTACGCTCCTCACAACGACAAGACAAAGAATGATAAACGCACGCAATTGACGTCTCCTCGTGCTTGGGTTGTATCGAGAAACGCATAATTTTCCTTCAGCTACAAAGTGGGAGAAGACGAGTATCTGCCTCATGAGCTCACGACACGCCACCGTTTCAAAGTCATCCTGCAGCTTACTATAGTTCCGGCTCTCTTTTTATACCAGCTGTACTATTGCTGTTGTATCAAAAGCCGCTGATATCATTAAAGACAATAATCATCATACTCTACAAATGGATATTTTATTGTACTCATACAGGAAAAATTTTTTACCGATATTATTGTATTAGTATTTATCAGATCTACATTTGTATTAAATGATACAATACAACGACTGTAAGTAGGATTGTATCACATTATTCGTTACTAATATTGTTTTTTTTTTTTCTTTTTTTTTTTTTAAATGTAGATAACAAATCCGATGAAAATGTTAGGGAAATCAATATGGTTTGATTCTGACAAACGCTAATTAAATTGTCCTCATAAGGGAATCCCACCACCTGAAGATTCATTTAAAAAACTAAGCGTCTGGCACTCTGAGGTAGTTGCCATCAAATCCTTTGAACCAAAGTAACCCAAGATGCATTGTAAAACTACGCTATTGTCACGACTCTCAATAGCAATTCAAAAATTTCAATACATCCTAGATAGGTATACCAAAAGGACAATACCACGTGAAACTGAATCTCCACCACGTCGCTACATCCGCAGAGTTTCCCCCTCCGTTAGGATTCCCCCGGTTAAACCAAACTCGATTCACTACCGGCTCCTCGACCAATCGAGCCGTCACGCCCCCGAGGATAAATAGCGCGGATCGCAGCGTGGGCCAATTCACTTGGACCAAGTAGGCCATCGCGCCCCCTCTCACACCAGGAACGAGTCCCTCCTCTGCGTTGCCGAACTCGGAAAAACGGACCACAGCGCGGGGGGACGTGTGTACATTTTGTACGGAGAAGAACGAGGCTCGTCAATCACGCGGTGCTGGGAAACCACCCCTGACGTGGATTAAGCTCGAGCTGTCCACGCGGCCCATGGAAACACTTTACCCTCGTGCCAGATTTATCGGGTATAGGCGCAGATCGAGCCTTCGACGTTCACAATCCAACGAATCCTCCACCAACTTTCAAGTCTTTCAGAGTCATCAAGTACCACTTGGAGTCAAGCTAAGACTTTGAAGTCGTCCAAAGGCTCAAAAATCTCATTGAGTGTCATTCGTAGGCATCGGAAGTGATTCAAGGCCATGGAATGACTTTGAAGTTGATTTGGAATAGTAACTCCGAGTCAGTGAAAATCATTTGAATCGCTCGGTGACTTTAAACTCATTCGGAATCCTTGAGAGTCTTTGGAAGTCATTTGAAGTCATTGAATGAGTTTACAGATATTTGGAAACTTTTAAGGATTTCGTTGAGTGTTCCAAAGTCTTTCAAAGACTATTATAAACTCATCAAAAATCATTTGAAGTCACCTAATGACTGTAAAGTTATTCGAACTTACGAAAAGTCTTTGAAATGTGCTGGAAGTCATCAGGAGTCATTAGCCATTATTGAATCACTTAAAAGACACTACGGTCCATTCAACATTATTGATGACTTTGAAGTCCTTGCGAGGTCTCGAAATAACTTTGGAATTTCCATGGAACCTCGTTCCTTGCCTCGTGCTAGGTGTACCAACTTCATTTAGTTTAAAGGTTACCTATTCCTCTGTTGTTATTTTTTCCCCGGCCGGTGTAACGATGCCGCACCATTTCTCTTCGAAGTGCCCTGATGAGCTGAGAGTTGCTCGTTTACTCGGGCTGATTAACGACGTCGAGAAGGTTCGCGCAATTTTCGCGGGGTCAATACTTTCTGACGCACGCCACTCTCCAGCTATTGATTTCCCGAAGGCGGTTACAGACGGAAATTGTTATTAATGGCGGGGATAATCATCATATTTTTGGCGTGAAATGGAAGAAGGGGAAAACTCGTTGGGCGAGTCAAGTGGGAGCGATACGACCGATGATTTTTTCTGTTTATCAGGGGGGGGGGGGGCAACACGCGAGTGATGAATGTAACGGAACGCCCGGGGGGGTTATAAACGTGCGCGCATTATGGTCGGTCAGTTTGACGGACGGGGATGGTAATTACTTCGATTTACGCGCGCTCGTACGTCGTGCGGGTGGTCGAGGGATTTCCAGCGTTGCGCGTTGAACGATACCATTGATGTGTATGAAATTAATACGAGCTCGCTTGACTTTGGTGCGCTCAAACGGGGGTTACTTGTTCGCGAAACGATCGATGAATACACGGGGATTGCTTATGGGGAATTCCATACGGTGTTTTAGTTAGGTTGGGGGTGGTGTTTGGGGTGTTATGGCTGTAAAATGAAGATTTAAGATTGTTCCACGGATGTGCTAGAGATATAACCTAATTTTATTTTATTTCATGACACAACTAATGTGTGATCTTTTAATTTTTCCGTACACTTTTGTATACACATGAAATCGCCATTTTCATAACTTTATACCTCTACTACATAATTTTACTTTTTTTTTTGGTAAGTCCACTGTCTCTAAATTTCTCGTGGTTTTCATCGTAAGTAATGATCACACTTTTAATGCAAAAGAATCGATAACCCAACCACAGAAAAATTACGACGATAAGAATGTTTTTCATCTTATAACTTGAGTGCCCAACAGCCCTTTGTTGTACGTGGGCAACATTAAGTATACCATTAAAATTATCTACACGCGAGATAAGAAATAAATTACGAGTAATTTCATACACCCCCGTGCATTCTGGCGCCCCTTACCCTGAACGATGCACGCCACTCATGCAATTACCTCAAAGTTAATACAAAAGTAATATATCCTGCTAAAGCAATAGCTGCCTCGTCGTTAAGACAGCGAAGCCAATATCGTCGTCGTCATCCTTGTCGTGTGCTTCATAATTTTGAGCTTAAGCTCCGGCAACACGGGAGATACCTAGCACCACTTGTACCACCTTTTATCATTCGTCGAGATTCGCTTGCTGAATTTGTTTCAGCACAAAGAAGCCTTTGATATAATCTTTATTAATTTCTTTGCTCAGGCACGCAGCTTTTTGTGTCCAACACTTTTAATTTCACCGTATATGTATCGCGTACAATTTATCCTTTAGTCAAGAACAACATTTCTCGATGTTCTTTTGGTATTTCCCATACTTAGAAATGTATTACAACCAAGTATTAAAACCTATTGGTGTACATATCGTGAATTTCAGAAGCCAAGCTTAAGCCCTGAGTTGTCAGAGATGAGTAGTTTCCACTGCCTTATGTGTTTCCGAAAAAGCTAAAAACCCTCGCACATCCTTACATGTGTAGTAACTATGTGAAGCTAAACTGAAGGTTATGAATCTTAACTGAGTTGTGGGACCCTGTGTTTATGCAACGTGAAAGCGTTGGTGCATCCACTGCTGCTATTCTACAGTAGCGTAGAAAAAGTATCATCCTGTTGTAATATTTGTTATTAGTCTTTTTTTATGCTTACGAACAGGTTAGTTTTTGGCTCAAGGCTAGTTGGTAGGAGAAATTACTTTTTTAACGCTTTTTTCATTTTTTTTTCTATAAATAAACACTTTATACAAATATTTAAGTGATGACTAGTATTTTTTCGAAATGCATCCCACACCAAAAAAAAATGTCTCAGAATCAAGAAAATATTTACTAAAATAACTACAAGTTAATAATCTCTTGGAATAAAATTGTAATTTTTGACTTAAAAAAGTTTTTAAAAGAATCATCTTGTTTAAAAATAACATTTACATCGTATAACAGGCTATAGTAGTGAATAGTTTTTTAATTATAGGAAGTTTTTTCTCTCGATACACTCTGCACAAACAGTTTAAATTCTTAAAAGGCTCATGCACTTTTGACGAGGTCAAAATTTTTTTTAGTTTTCGAAATATCGTTTTATTTTACAAGAAAAATTTTTTTTTCAATTTATGTTATATATTAAAAGGTAATGCATTCCAATAGACTACCATAAAGTTTTAGTCCTGTTTATACCAAAAATATATCAATCCTCTATGTTTCAGAGAAAAATTAAAGTAATTAAATTGGAAAAACTATCCGTAAAATGATATAAGTTTTACAAAAAAATTTAAAACGTATGTTTTTGCATTTTCGAATCAACCAAGGATTTTACTATATCTTACAAATCTTCCAAAACTAGATAATAGATGAAATAGTAGTATCTCAAATATTTTATTTTCTAAATGAATTGGTAAGTTCTTAATTCAGTTTAATGTCATTTTATTTATTAGGCTCGCAACTTTGTATCCATTAAACAATTTAACACACACACGCGCACATGTTTGCAACATCTCATTCAAGTGAATCCATTACGTATACGCCGTCCATCTTTTTTTACGGTACCCGTGAGAGTCGTCGGTGTTACTCTACCGCATCGAAGTTAGATACAGCCGTGAGCTGAAACGCGAATAGGATTTCTCAAAGGAGATGAAAAAGTCGAGCAAAATAACGACGTTATCGGTAAGATCGTGTGACGGCACTTGAAAAAAGTTCATAGCGGCTCTCGTACAGAACGTCTCGTCTCGTTTATTCAAAACCGCATCAGACAAACACCTGCACAAGGATATTTTTAATGTTAGCAATCGTGTCTGATTTCTCATTTCATTATTCTTTGAAAGTCTGTCTTTTATACCTTAACTTCGAGGAGTTGAAAAAAACAAATATTTAAAGCAAACGAAGAAACAAATTATTGACATTTTTAACGTCAAGACAATAGTAACTCTATCACTACTTGTGTTCACTAGCACAATCCGTTTAAAAAAATTATTAGACTGGGATGTAAGTGCTTAATAGTTGATTTATGATAATTTTAATAATAAATCTTTGTGGGCAGAGTTTTCTATTAAATGTTCCAGGAATTTTTACGAAAAGGTTTCTTGATTGGGTGTTTCATTGAATCTAATCATGTCAAAAAATAGTTCAGCCACTCGTACTGTTAAAATATTAATTTCAATTGTTTTTTTTTTATTTCTTTCTTTCAAGCACTTATTCCTTAATAATAAAAACTTGTAAATAATGTAACGTACAGCAGTTCAGATAATGAACTTTGACACACATAAAATTATTATTGAACACCAAAATGAAACTTAGTAAATTATTTGTAATGCTTTTTTTATTTTAGTTAATGTTAGATTTTATGAAAAAAAAAAAAAATTCATCAATAGATCATAGTAAAAAGAAAATCATTGAAATACAAGATCCAAGCAGTGAAAGAAAGAAAATAAGGTGAAAAAAAAGAAAAAACTAAAATCGAAATTGAGCTGAAAAGGTATTTTCTGCTCTATTTAATTACGGACTCCGATATTACGCTATGATTTTCCAATAAAAAGACGAGATTTCAAGTGCCCCCGGATACACTGCACCGTCGTTCTTTCCCTCAATTTTTTCCGCATCCGAGCACTGAGAGCATTTTTCATGTCCTCGAAATAATAACGTCTACGGCAGGAGTTGCTTTTCTACAATCAGTTATTCAATTACGCTTATCATGTCAATTGCAGAACTACACTCTGCAGAGCTTTTTGGTGCAACAATAGATTCTCTTTTGTAAAGCAAATGGGTAAAATAAATCTTATATCCTTATTCTTAAAATAATATTCATGTTTTCAGGTGACACATTTTAGGTTCTTGTAATTATTATCACAAAGCTCCCACAAATTACTCTCATGAACTAGAGTGTAATTTTTATGCGTATTAAAAAATTATTATTAATATCCATTTTAAAAAAATGTGAAAAAACAAACTTCAAATGTAGTGACAGAAGAATCAGGTTTATAAATATCTGTATCATTTTATACTTATTTAGAGACCATGAGTTTCGAGGAAATCTAAGAGAGCAAATAAATAATATCATTGACTAGTACCAAGTGATAAGCTCAGGTGACTATACGTATGTAATATGATTGCTTCTCTCTGTGCACGTGCAGACACGGAATTTTTCACTCGATACTAGTACGCGACGTTCTTTTGTTGCACGTCTACATGAAAGCAAAATGTTTCAAATATTACATGAAGCTTTCCTTTTTATTTCTAAAAAATACCTAAGGTTAATTAAAATTATTCACAAGCTTTCTGTTACGAAAAATAACATTAAAACAGTTAATTTATATACTTAATTAAGTGCTACACATTTTTCATACAAAAATGCGCCTCTAATGGATGTTAAACCAATACAATGTGCACCGTAATGACGCATTAATGGTAAAGCATTGAAAAAAGATTTTTGAAAAGTGCGAACAATTAGTGTTTTAATGATTTACTTATTTATTTATTTATTCTTGTAGCCCCAACAATAAACATAATTAAATAAAGCAACATTACTATTCATACTTTTTTTTTTATATTTAATCATAACCAAAGAAACACTTGTTCTGGCAGAAACATTTTTATTTATTGAACGTTAAAAATAAAAACAACAAATAGTGGCTTATAACAATTGTATGTTCTCCCGTTTAATGTGAGAATCTTAGAAGTACAAGTGTAGTTGTCTAAAAAGCCTTACGATGAAGTAAAGATACTAATAAAATGCAGATTATTTATTCATCTGGTTATTAAATAACCTCATAAAAGTACGTATTTTTTTCCTTATAAACAAAAAGTTTAATAACGCATAGTATGTACCATTGTTACACTCATAATATTTATATAAACGATGTTCGTAAATAATACAAAAAATAAAAATTTTTTACATCCATATATAAGTAACAATTTTTTGTACGATCAGTAGCTATAAATAAGGGTACACATTTATTTAAAAAACGATGCCTGTTCAACCCTCGTTCGTATATACATATATAATCCTCTCTCTCGCTTTCACGATGAAAGCGGTACGTAGGTACAATCATTCTTTTATGGTACAGCCGGCAAACCGTACAGTCAACGCAGTATGTGACATAAACAACTTCAAGAGCTGAAAGCGACGAACAACGTACGACGTTCAGTTCAGTCTGTTAGCTGCCTTTGATGCGCAAACAAACCCGTCAAGTCTTTTAAAAAACTACTTTTTTTCACCCAATAATACAATCGTAAAAAAAAGTTCAACAACTTCTGGTGGTTTTATTCTTGCTAAGGATATATTTACAAAATTTTTAGAGAAACAATTACGCTATCTAAAATATTCAGTGTTGACATAAATATTTGGTGATCTCATACTTTGGCGACGACTAAAACTTTGCTATGATTTCTGTTGTCATTCGTACTGTGGTAGTAGCCGTAGATTGACAAATGACAATTTTCAGTTACACCGAAAATTAGCACCAGTACCAAGAAAGCACCATCGCTTACATAAAAGAATATTTACAAGCGTCGCTATAAGATTGCGTTAGCTTGCGCTGTTTCAATCTGCCAATAAACATATCTGGCCAGCGAGCACGACCGTCCATTTTCCTTAACACTTATTTGATTACGAAGAAGTACAAGGTAAATTGAGGTAAATACATATTTGTAAAAAATCTCCTAGGTAAATTTCCAAAACTCAAATTGGTTAAGTAAATTGCAACGTTGAAATCAGCTGACGCTATGGTGGTGGTGACATGAATAAAAAAAAAACAAAAACAATTAACCCATTCGAGTTTCTGAATGTACCCCCTCGTTGGCTGTGCGCAAGTAAAACATGTTACCCGCATTTTTCTCAGTGTAAAATTTTATGGGAGAAAATTAGTCAGTAACTGCCAGTGGCAAATTTCTTGGTCTTTTCCATAAGGCTGCGTGTACAAACAGTTAGTCACGCCACTCTTCCATCCAATGATGTGCACAAAGCTAGAATTGACTTATCGTAAAAATAAATACATATATATATAACAAAAAAACTCGTGATTCAGTTAAAAAAAACGAATTTTTTCAAACCTGCAAATCTTTTTTTATTGAACGATCTTATGCAGAGATGAAATTAAACATAACCTTTTTTTAGCGGTACATATTAAAGTATTAAAGCAGTACAATTTAATTTTATCAAATGTTTCAAAACATAAATTGGCGTGAATAGCAAGAATCCTTACCTATCCTTACCTTATCTTACCATCACGAGAGAAAAAAAAAATTTTTAACGTATATACATTGTATTAATAAATAAATAAATGATTTTTAAAAAGTATTATTTGAAAAATAGATTTTTAACTTAAAAATTTGAAGAAAAAATAAATGAAGCTAACTTTGTAATTTTCAATAGATTTTAATTGTATTTTACAGAAAATATTCTAACGAAAACATTTTTTTTTTACCAGTATAATTTTTCTATTCAAGTTTACAAGTTGCCTGTCGAAACAAAAAACTCGTAATTTATGACCGTCCCTGACGGCAGTGGTATTTAAAAAATCTGAAAATATTCGATTATGTTTTCTCATGGAATACGACCTATATTCGAAGTTGAAAGAAAAAAGATTTTTTATGCCACTGTCCACATGGTGTGGTCTATATGTACACACCCTCTTTTATGCTACAATAATCAACTTTTTATTTAGATTTAACAATCTTTTGTATATCGTATTAAAAAATAATGGTTTCCTTCAAAACCATTTTTAAAAATAACCAAAATAAACTGTTGGCCAATAAACAAAAAAGTTTCGAATAAAAAAAATTTAGTCAACAAAATTTATATAGTGTATTAAATAATTTCTGAAAAATTTCTTTTGTTTTTAGAATTGTTTTTTTTTTTTTTTTTTTAACTGCAAGGATGAGTAAACTTCAACAACTGGAAAGAGAATTGAATCGCTATTATGAGCGTCTTCAAAAATTGAAAGCTAAGGAAATAGAAGATGATTTGAATAATTGTGAGAAACAAGAAACTATAAAATTTTCTGACCAGTCCCGAAAAAATTTCCAAGAGAACACACGAAATTCAAACTCAGAGAAACCAAGGCACTGCAATAGGAAACAAGAAGTTAATAATAAAAGAGAGACAGTTGGCCATAACGGATCGAGGCCTGCTCTATCAGAAGCCAAGTTACTGGGAACGAGAGATCCAGATTTCGTGCAAAAGTACTTTACAGAGTACAATCAGCGGAAGCGTGAAATGTTCCGAGCAAAGTACCCCGATCGACCACAACGTTGCAAATGTTGTGGCTCTATTGTTGAAAAGAATGAAAAATGCCCCAACTATGAGTATCACTACCTCGTTACTCGAAAATGAATTGTTATTCGTTACTTTATGTAATAGTATTATTTAAGACGAGTACAGTACTTCAATTTATTTCAATAAACTTGACTTTTGCCAATCCCAACAAATATACTAATATTATATGTAGTTACACGATAACTAACGATGTACTAATTTTTGGGAATGACGGCCAGCTGAAAGGGTCAAATTTATTGAAGTAATTTATAATCTGCTGTCATCAGATTTAAAAAAAAATTTTTGTAATATTATGGTTATATGGGTTTATTAAAGTTATAAATTTTAATGTTGTTTATTTGCATTCGACAAACTTATACACTTTTTCATGTAATAATTATATTCAATTTATTGATAAAACACTGTATGCTTTATTTCATTCGTGTCAACAAAGTATTATTGCTAACAAAATCGTTATTAATTTTTTTGTTATTTAAAGTACGATGATTGAGATTCTTGTTTCAAAATGAAAATACCTTAATTAGAATTGTGAGAAAAATAACTATAAAAAAAATTGCACGAGACAAGGTCTCACTTAACTAATGTCGATTTAAATAATAATTTATGCTTTTTTTATTGTTTAGGAAGCAAAACTTTTATTTATTAAAGATTTTGATAATGGGACCAAGTTAAAAAAAACATCTATTGATGTTTGCATGATTATGACTTGATAATAAAAATATTTTTTACCGATATAAATCTATACTCCTGAATATGCTATAATACTTATAAAACAAATATGTTTATAATATTCAATACGTTATATTATATATTTTTTAAATATCTCTAATGCTTAAAGAAAATCTACTATCTGTGGTCCAAAATTTTTTGCACTCCAAATATATTTCTCCAATTTTTGATTAAAGAATTAAGTAAAGTATATGTATACTGCATTTGATAATTTATTTCTTACTTAAACACAAATGTGTACACTCTGTAAACTATGACATACTAAGAATATCGATCGAGTATTCCCTGCAATTGCTGTAAATTATACTGATGATTTTTACAGTAATTTTTTGTAATATGTCAATTCATTTTAACACATAATTAAAAACTTACTAGTATATTCATTTTAGTTTCATTTATTATTATTATTTTAATCATTTTGTACCCATTTGTTGAGACATTTAAAAGAAAATTTTGTTTTTCCTCATACACGAACATGTATAATATTGGAGGAATTTTAACCAAACATAAAATAAAAAATCACTCGACAACATGTAGTCTACACTCTCATTACAATATCACTTACAGATAGAATCTTTAATTTGAAAAATGCAAAGAAAATCGTAGAGAGATCGTCCAACTCTGCAGGGAACTGTTTTATTTTTCAGAGCGTAAGGAATGTGCAAAAATATAGCCAAGCACTTTGAATTTTTCCCGGAATAAATTGGAGAGGGTTCCAAATGTTAAAGTGACGCTTCGGTTAATGAAGTTCTCAGTTCACCGGGAATCCTTTCACGTCCTAATTTCTTCGTGACAACTTCCAAATAAGTAGACAAACGTTTGCAGGCGAGCTAACTTAATTTTACAAATTGTGAAAATGAAATTTCACTAGCAGTGAATGTGCGACTCAATAAATAGGTAATACACGCTTCCACGCGAGTATTAACAAAATTTCCGAGCTTCGATAAAAGCGTGTAAAAATTTTCTCGATTCAACCAATAAATCTCACAAGATAGCCGGACTTCTGGCACATTTATACATACGTACACATCCAAGACTTGGGCTCACTCGAGTCGGGTCGTTAATAATCCTCAGCCATAAAGCAATGAAGTATACGACTACCCGTTTCCCTATTTTACGACATAATTCTCGAGCTCGTGCCCTTCCTCTCTTCGTCGCCGCAGTTGTCGATTCACGAGAGGAAACAAATGGAGAGAACTCACAAAAAACATCGGCACGCACGAGGAAAAAAAATTACCAAACAGGCACGTGGTGTCTGTCGATTCGTGAAAGGTTGTGGTTTAATTTTTTCAATAAACGAGTTAACACTGTTTTGGTACTCAAGCTGTTTTTTACGTTTATACTGGTGGCCTGGAAGTAAATATTACCGTTGAAAAATCATAGACAATACATCCATCCGGAAGTAACGAGGCCTCAGATCGTAAATATCGAACGATCAAAACGATCGGTAAAAACAACAGCTGTTACACTTTAATGCCTTGTTCCAGAATTTTGACTTTTAGTACCTCTTTTTACGGTTCAGATGACGCCATAGTTTAGAGATTGTTTGCTTTTTTAAAGCAAAAGTTAAAAAGAAAAAAACTCGGACACTTTATCTCGACTTCCTCTTAATTCAATATTGTACTTACCAATAAAAGTACACGATAATAACTGTCTCTTGGTTCAGGAGACTTTGCACTAACAAGGAGTGAAAAATTATTCACATAAATCTGGAGGGACGCAGCTACTATAATTTAAGAGAATTTGTTAACTCAAAGCCCAATAAAGTTTGATATTTGTAAAGTTGATTTGTACGGTATAATATCAAATTTTTTATTCATACAATTTGCGTTGACTACATAGATTTCTTATTTTATATGATAATAATATTTAACGACCACTTATTTATTTAAATATATAATGTAGATTCAATAACTTCAATAAATTAGCGTAAATTAGGAAAATATTTTTAAGTAACTATTCAGCAAACTAAAGTTAAATATTATAAAGTTCTTATTAGTTTTATTAAAATTGAACAAAATATATTAGTTCGTTCTATTTTAATACAAAGGCTTAGTATATAAATTTAACACAGTATTTTGGAAAAAAAATTTTTCGAATGTCAAAATTCACGCGCTCAGAAGCTTGCCTAACGTTTGAGACTTGGAAGCGTACGAAGCCCCTCCCCTACAACAGTTTCCGTGGTGTAGTGGTTATCACATCCGCCTAACACGCGGAAGGTCCCCGGTTCGATCCCGGGCGGAAACATTTTTGCTACTTTATTTTAAAATTTGATAAGTATGCCTGCCTGACAGTCAAGTGTGTAATAAAAAATTATGTCAATTTTTTTTATCATAGTCTTGTAAATAGTATGTTGGTTTGTTGGATAGATCATGGATCTCATTTTTTAATACCAACGTCGGACCTCACAACAAAGCAAACACAGGATGGAGAAGATTTAGATATACATGTATACGTATATATTATTTATTAGCACTGGTTGTGTTGAACGTGCTTCGTACGATCTGATTTACTGTAACTACCTTTTTACTCGCGTTTATATTATTTAATGAGCATACCATACTACAACAAGAGAGGCACACAATTTCATTCATTTTTTTTGTTTTCCCAAACATAAATATACACTTTAAATCTTACTCTTGCAAAATTTTTGCTACTACTAATTACACAATTCTTTTTTATAGACAATTTTCAGTTTGAATGCCATATCGTCATGTGAATGATTAAATATTAATTTAAAGATATTTTTTCTAAAAAAAATCTGTCATTAAAGTAAGAGATAATCGAAAATAATTACGCGTAATTTTATTATGTCTCAACTTAAATTAAATATTGTTTTTGGTATAAATATTTTTTCAAAGTATAAACAAATTAAGTAGCATTACTTTTGATTAAAATTGTATGATAAACAAATTCCATTTTAATTTTTTCTGCAATTTAATGCAATTGATCTTTGAAAAATTCCACCAGCAATACACTCGACCTGTTTCAACCAATTACTCAACAATAAAATGGTTTTAGTCACGTGACAATAAATCTTTTAAGATGATTTTATCACACTGTGGTGCATCTATGGTTGCATTATATAAATATCTGTCGGATAGTGGTAGAGAAACTTACTTTTTCACTCTTTTTTGGAGCATTGTATTTTTCTGCGTCTTATAAAGATGGACATTAATTTTATGTTTTATTTTTTAGTAAAATAAAGTGACGTCACAGATTTATCTAATGAAGATAAAGTGGAAGATATTTATTCAGTTTAATACTTTTACATTTCTCAAAATCAAATATTAAAAATTAATGACTTACAAAAAAGGTGCTTGCTTTATACCCGCATGTATTGACAAAGTATATAAGTGTTGTTAAACACATATTTTTATTACATAAATNTATGTAGATACGTATTTAGTTTCTAAGTAAAATTAAATTTCGTTTATACAAAAATCAAAAATATTCAAGATTAAAAGTTATTTATAAATATCAATGTAATTACTAACGTGAACTTTTAAAAATATCATGACAAATATCTCACTAATATTTAAGTAAGGCATTACAACAAATCTCTTAATTTTATGGCACTAAATACGTATCTACATAGGCACTAAATATTATACACTGAATAGTATATTTAACATACTGTTCTCAATAAGAAGTATCATATGTAATATCACCGTTTCATATTTGAATTTTCTGGTAAAGTTTTGGAGTGGTACGAAACTATTATCATAATTACTATTAAAAAATTTCTGTTTAATTTTTGTATTTTTTTTACTAGAAGTTTCACTATATATTTGAAGAAGTTTCCAAATTTTATGGTCTCATATTCTTCCTTTTGGTACCCTCCGTCTGATTTACTGCCATTGAGAGCACTTGATCCCTGCTCTAGGGTAAAATTCTTGTTATCGTTGTACACGTTGGACGTGGAGTGGGAGTTGAAAGTCTACGTGCCTGCATGACGATTTGAGATCTCAATCTGATGTTGCTCCCTGGTAATCCCTCATTGTGCCTTCGATTGCTGGCCTGCTGTCTGCCACCTGTGAACAATCTATAGGGGCCCCTCATTCGAAAGGGCACTTCGATGTGAAAAGGAAAAAGCGTCTGGATTAATTGTACTGTGTTTTTTCGCCCAACGTGACGGGATTGAAGCCTACCTTGCTGTTGCTATCTCGGTTGCTAGTTGCTATGCAGTTTTGGTGGCTTGATACCTGCATTGAATGCATCCAGAATGTCGTACGTGACTTCAGTCAACTATTGCAATTAAAAAAAAAAAAATTAGATATTGCTTTTTATAGTAATACTTTGTTAAGTTGACATAAACTGAAAAATTTTCGGATCGACAGTAAGGAATACTTAATTATAGCGCCTACTGTAAATTATTGTATGTTTTACTGCAAAATGCTAATTACCATTATTTTATACATTTATTTTATACACCATTATGCTCATCAAATTTGCAGTATTGAAAATGTTATTAATTTCCTCCTGCCTAATGCTCGTGATTGAATCAGCATCATTTGAAAAGGGCTGCAAACAGAATTCGTGCGACATGAACGCTACATGTACACAAATGTTGATATCTTAAGTTATTTGAATTATTTATCAAGATACATATAGAAATAACGTTTGGTATAGGGCCGATAGTATGAAGTATAAGCCCCCCCCCCCTTATATAAATATATGGATTATTATTTCTAATGCTGCTTTACTTTCTTTCCAACATAAAAAGAACTCTTGGGCACTTTTGATGCTTTTCAACTTTAGTTTCTTCAGACTCGTATTTTTCAAATGGTCACGTAAAAAATGACAAGTTCAATTCATTTCAGAAAAAAAGCCACCCCATTTGGACTATTGGACAAGAGAAAAACGTACGCGAAGGTAGGCAGTTTGTCGATTGAATAGAACCTATGTAAACATCCTTACGTAAAAATTGCTCAAAAAAAGCTGGTACACAAAAAAAACGTATTTACTCCGTAAAACTCAGCTCGATCAAGTCGAACACAATAGTCACGGGCAACCTGAACACTTTATTCTTCGCTGATTTCTTTAGAATAGAAAGAAGCGCAAACTTTTTTATTTATTTATTTTTTTTTTTTTTTTTTTTTTTTTTTTTTTTTTTTTTTTTTGGACAGGATAGAAAAACGAAAGCCTCGAGATAATTGCTGCTCAGTCGAGGAACTGTACACCAGTTTTTTCTTTTTTTTTTATGCAACAATACATGTTGTCTGTACACGATACAACAGTTCATGAGTGTGCTGAATCACATTAACTATTGAGTTCGATTGGAATTTGGATACGGGAAAATACAGTTATTCTGATTATAATTATACTGCAACCTATTTTTATTTTATTATTGTAGGTATTGAGATGGAAGACGAACGAAAAAAAAAAAATGTGAAAATACGCTTTTATTGAACAGCAAAAGAGAAAGAAATTATTATTTATAAAATGTTATAAAAAACGAAAAAAGTCACACAGTTGATGGCAACATAAAAATTTTATTGGTAAGGTGTAGGCACGATCTTTTACAGGGATGAAAATTTTTTTTTCTCGACACCATTAACCAAAATGATCTTAAAATACCATTTCCTACCCCACCTAAGGAAGCGATTCCCAAAGTACAAAAAGCGAGAGTCCAAGGCGCGTGAAATAACCCAAGGGAACGATCTGTCACTTAACGAAGTGCTCGCGCTCACGGCAGAAGAAAAAGAAGAAAGAGGCGAAACCTACCACCCCCCTCCCGCACCGATTCGAGAAAACTTCTCCGCGAGACCAATCGACAAGCTCCATTAGGCTCTCTCCCCCTCTAACCCTCTTCTCTCCGCCACGGATCTTTTTCTCGTATTTTTCAGCCCCAAAGCTATCGGAAAGTTCAACTTGGCCATTGTGTCCCGATTAGTTGGAGCAATTAGCCGAGGGCCAAGACGCGCGGGCCGATGATTGCGGACCGGTAATATTTGCTTAGTCGCGAGGGGTGGGAAACGCACTTCGATTTTCCCGGCCGGGAGTTTTAACAGCTAAGAGGAAGTCAACGGGAGCTGTATATGTAGGCATCCATTTGGCTTTTCATTGTCGGTGGTTAATCGCTACGACAGGCGTTGGCGCTGCTATTTATCTGTAGAGATAACGAGTAGCTGCTCCTTTCTTCGCGTTGGAGTGAAAAAAGGTTTTTTTTCCCCTCCAAAGAAGATGAACTGTACAATTGCTTAATAGAAAATCACGAGAGAAAATTAGTCGAGAATCGAATAAATTATGATTTATCGGTTTTTGCGAAAATCTCATTGTCAATCTTGAAAAAGCATGTAGAAAAAATTGTATGGTCTGGGTTTGGTTTTTGTTCCAAAATGCTAAAGGAACTCGATTAGATAAGTATAGTGATATGTTTGCGTTTGTGAAAAAACAGTAGTCCATACGATACGGATCGTTGAAGCGACAGGTCAAGGCAACGGAGTCCATTAAAAAAGTGACGGAAATAAATCTCAGAGGATTGCTTTAGCATGTGACATGTCTTTGGAACACATTGGATTGAGTTTATGTGTACATGATTAGTGATTTCATGTACGTAAGTTGGTGATTCCATCATGAGGGTGAGTAGTATGGTAGAATCAGCCAAAAAATCATAACAATATCCCGAAAATTCTGACTAGCTCGAAAAAAATAGGGTAGTAGTTTCAATGCGTGGTAACGAATTGACATATAATATAACAAGTAGAAATTTCAGCAAGAGCCCAAAAAATGGTAAAAATGGCCAAAACATGTTTTGTTCAGACGTTTTTCTTGCAAATCGCCAAAAACTGCCATTTGCAGCGATTTTTTCAAAATTGAATAACTCACATTCTGTACATTATTTAGAGCTGAAATTGTAACGCAAGGCACATATTATAGTTCCTAACATATTTCGGCTTGATCGGTTTTAAACTTTTCACGAACCGCAGCAAAAACCAAAAAAAGGTCCTTTCGAAATATGGCCATAAAAAAGTTGTTAGCCAACATAGGTAGATTTTTTAAACGTTTTTCGCTTCGTCTATAATTACTCTACAAATATCTAAAACGCCATTTATTTTCACCAATTAGTAGTACTTTGAGTGTGCAAAACAAATACTTTATCCACCCGTACGAAAAATGTACTATTTTCAAGCCATCACTTTATGCACTTTGCATACTACAGACACCATAATTTATCAACTTTGGGTACAGGATACATTGAAAAATCAGTAAATTAGTTGTAAACCAAAAAATTCTTTGCATTATCTCATTCTTGGTACTCCAAAAAACAGAGCTACCAAAATTTTCTCCGTATCTTTCCGCGCCATTGGACCCAAACCCCTTTTCTCGTCTACGTAAGCAACTTTCCTCTCCAATGCGCTTACAAACTTAATCACGTATATACATACAATAACACATGCACATATACACACACGCACACACACACACAGATACATCCTAGCGAGCTTGTACGTGCAACCTAAATCTTTGCAGTGTGGATATAGAATATATAATAAAGTGGAGGGACATTAAATCGACGTGTCGGCTGTTGGTTGGCAGAGTTCCAAAGCGAGCACGAGGCTGTGCGGTACAGGCAAAGTGGCAAGGGGTCGGACTTTTCGAGGTATCCAGGACGCGCTCCAGATCTGCTGCGCGCGTTTTTGCCGAAGAGAACCTTGGATAGACGCTCCCCTTAGCTTCTCTTCCCTTTCCCACTGGACCCTCTAGGTCGTCGCTCACCGATGCGCTTTTTTTTCTCTGGGATTCTGGCCTCTATCCTCTTGAGACGATGATTATCGATGCTGATTTTACAGTCGTTGCTGCATTTTTGCGAGCGGTGGTGTTACTTGGATCTTGTACACGTTTTGTGGTATAGAAAATACATTGTCTTGCAAAGTTTCTTCGGATAACGTTACTTACGTAAGCAGTTATTGATCTTATTGACACAATTCGCAATGTGCTAGTCACTCATTAAGTCAATGGTTGAATAATGGAAGGAATAATTCTTACTGTAAAAATTTGTTTGGATGGAAATTATTTTTAATTCAACAAAAAGGTATATAGAGCTAAGGATGTCTCGATTCGTTGATACTAAAAATCGTTTCAAAGAATTTTATAAACTATATGTCAACTACAATAAACTAACATTTTTCCTATGGTCACTGCATGTCATTTCAGAATTAGCAAATAGTTTCAATTTAGTTAAGAACACGGAAAATCTCATAAACCAATTTTTGTTGTCTCCCTACCCCTGTTTATCTTATTGAAGATGTCTCTTGTAGAAAAATGTTGATTAAACAAACAAAAAAATGCAAATTCAAATGATTTTACTTGTTTTCATTACACTACTTAGTAATATAAGGTATGTAAGGTATTACAAAGGAAAAGTCTTTTGTGCAATTATTGATGAAAATTTATGTCATTTTAACTCGAAAGTACAATTAGTTTTTGCTGAAAAAAAGCTTAGAATAAACTGATGGGATGCAAAAGCACCTGGGAATGGCATGGACGGTAGAAGTAGACGTATCATACACCACATTGCAATAGCCTTTCTGTCCGTTTAAACCGCAACCAACGATACATTTCTCGTAATCTTTGTAAGGACATTCCACGTGATCGTTTGATGATTTACTTACAGCATCTGCCACAATCACTATAAGAAATATTAATGAAAAAAATCTTAAGCTCACACTACAAGAATTGTTTCAAATTTTTTTTTTTTTTTCTTTGTTATTTATTTAAAATGTCACACATATTGACAGAATAAGTTTGAATCTTTCATTTACTCAAATATAAAATAAATTCATAGATAATTGAAAATAAGTAAGATAGACTGATTTGAAACTCATAACTATAATTACAAATCACGTAGGCAGGTGATGGATGTTACAAAAATTTAATTTTTACTTTGAATGAAGATATTGATAAACAAAAACTTTAAATCAGACGAAAATCACGTATAACTAACGATGTATGTTTTCAAATAAAACATAAAATTTACATTAGTATAAAAACGATATTAAATTGTATTTGCATTAAAGTAACTTGCCTTTGCGTTCAGCTATACTAACTGATAATGCAAAAAAAAATAAAACAATTATTTTGAAAGCTGAACCCATTTTACGGCAATCACTTGTATCCTATATTGCTGCTTGGAGTCAATACCTAACTTGACAATAATGTCCGTAGCCTTATTTATACATTTGCTAACAACCGATTACTTTAGTAGAAAAATTATTCCTTTGCTACAAGGTCAGTAAAATAAAGTTGGCTATGCACTTCAAGCATTATATTTTTAAATTAACTCAAAGATATTTTTATCAAGACGTTTTTCGATAATGACCATTAATGGCCATCGTAGTAAAATTTAGTTTTGTAGACTTAGCGGGTACTCTTAGTTGCTTCTTCGAATTTATATTTTTTCTAAATAATCATTCGTACTAAAAATATTTATCAGCTGTTTGGAACAGTACTAGTTGTTTTACTTTTATCACCCTATTGTTGCACCATTTAACCATATGTTTTGGAACAAGTTCCCGATCCTATTAGACCCACACTATTTTCTCTAGTGAAGGATTCGCTCTGTAACTTCGTATTTATTATAAATGGATGGGTGTCTCTTGCAGGCAAAGTTTAATTTCTGAATTGAAAACAGTTTAGAAGTCTACAGTTGCCAAAAATTTATGTAAACGATATTTAAATAAACGAAATTAGGATAAAAAAAAGTATAAGGTGTTAGAAGGTAGGGGTTTTGGGATATGTTAAAATTCTGTGATGAGTACAAATACGTGAAGCTTAATACAATTCAAAATACAATCGTTTTAGCTAAAAATAATTTTTCTTTTTAATATTCCACTTGAATCTTATTGATTTTTAAGGTATCATAATTAAAATTTTTTTGCATAACCCACAGCTTTTCTAAACTACGCAACAACGCGGAAAAAAGTATTAACTGATGAAATCCATACTGACAGGATACGCTGATATTGGATGTACTACGTATATACTAAGCAGCCAAAATTTTATCCATGCACATCAAATATAATGAAGGATTTATTTGTTACTATATTTTTCCGTGAACTTTTAGATATGACCGTTTAAAAATAATAAAGTAATGGTATAAATATGATTTTACCCTTGAAGTTAAATCCCGCGAGGTGATAACTTTGTTAAAATATTATAAAAATGTTGCTTTGTATGTATACACACACACACATGATACATATGTGAATAAACGGGCTGCCAAAGTGTGGCTATGATTTCTGATTTCGATAAAAATATCGGGAATTTCTACGAAGCATTATATATAGACTTAATAGCTAAAACAATAACTAAAACCAGTGACCTTCGTTTCCATTAAAAATAGATTAATGAGTTCGGTTGATGAATCGCAAAAACCACAAAATAACTATAAACTTAAATTGGTGTATCGAAACTAAAATTCATGGCATAAAGAGAATTATATCGCATCTAATAAAAGCAATACGAATTGAATAGAGAGTTTCAAGTGTCCTTGTAGGATATACTTTTGAGCTCCACCTGAATCATGTTAACATCGATGCTCTTACTTTCGATGGACATTTTTAAATAGTGAACGTTCACGAAAAATGCTGTCAATCACTTGTTAAAAAAGACAAAAAAAATATTTAAAAAAAAACATAGTCACATTGATAATTTTTATGTATAAAATATTTTTCTTCAGCGTTTAATCACATGTTTACAAACACGTTTGTATGAAACATGCAGGCCTTTAATTTTTTATTTTTGTATGTTTCAGGTGAGTCACAGGAAATAGTACGGTACGAAATCAACGTATCACGTGAGTAGCTAGTCGAACTGAAATTTCCTTAATTTTTGAGTATAACATGATTAGAAGAGTTTTTGTGGAGTACTGCGTTGCAGAACACAAAATAACATAAAACTTCTGATGAGATTATTTCTCATCGAAGAGAAATGTCTTGGACATGTACTAAAAATGATTCAAGAATTTTAATTGATTGCTATATGCCCTCGCATTGTTTCTTATTTATATAAATAGTTGTTACCTTTTTTTATTATCAAATTATTCTCACCCTCTAATCTATACTCTGTCAATGATAAATTTTAATACTGTTATTAGACTTTTAATGCCTATTTTTCATACAAAAGATTTATAACAAAGAAGCAAAAAAAATTGACGTTACAATTATATTAATTTTTATTCAACATAATAACAAAATAAATTCCTTAAGGTATATATTCCATATTATCCGCCAAAAAAGGTTATGCGTTTTGAACGTTTTCTTTTTTTTTTTTTTTAAGTACGTTATTTATTAAGCTACTCATTAAAAATTTCTAAAAAAATTTTTAAAAAAATTTGGCTGCTTGCATTGTTTGATTACAGAAACTTGTTTTAAATTGTGAGAAAATTATTGCACTATTATACTACAAAAATTAATTAAAAAATCAAATCTGAAATCAAACGGTCAAACACAAGCAATTTAACCATTCGATTCATTGAATCATTACACGTTTGAGAAAAATATTGATTTTTCAGTTGTAAAACCGTAAGAAACAAATAATCCAATTCATATAAAAATAAAGAAGCACGAACATTTTTCAAAATATGTTGTGGTTGCCGTAATCTCAAAACAGTAGCCTGCGGTATAACTATATTTTCGCACCCCCTCTCCGAACACACATGCTGACTTACAGCCGTGCCTCATTGAAACAAACACCAAAGTGCACTTATCGTCAAATATATCACCACCTCAACCGCAATATTAATTCCCCCCCCCCCCCCAAATCTATCTTTCATGTCGCACGCTGAGACCCTTACCTACTTGTACAAAACACAAGCAAATATTATAACAATACTATCGTGAATATGAACCAAGTCCAGAGTATAGTACTACTGCCACTCTGAATTTCAATTGCTTACTTCTCGACAATAAAAGAAGAGAAATAAACCAACTTCTTCTTCGTTGATTGCGTGTACTTACGTACCAACATATCGTTTAATGCACTCATACGAGAGAGGGAGAGAGAGAAGAGGAAGTAGAAGAAAAAGGAGGAGGAAAGCTATTAAGTGGCTGCTTCCTCTGACTCGTCTACTGTGCACGTATAGGTGTGCGTATTTGGGGCTATAGAGGGTAAGTAGCTGGCACAGCTTGAAAGATGCACGATAGACGATAAATATCCACATACGTACCAGCCTTGACGTATTTCGGCTCTTACACGAATGGAACGGGCTCCATAAATTTACCTTGGAGTTATTTGCTCTGTTCTCTTTCTCCCGTTGGGTTTTTAAAAAAATTGTTTTTACTTTTAGTCCATGGTTAAAAAAAAACGTGTGAATAACATAAAGTGAAAGCAGATTAGGTGTACCATAAGTTTTTTTTTTTTTTTTTTCTTAATTTTGTTGCAACTTGGAGTAAATGCTATTCAGAATTCGGTTTTTGAACAATTACAACTTCAAATGATCCTTATTTGTATATCTTAAGATTGGCTTTGTACTACAGTAAGTATACATACGGAGATAAACCTAAAGTGGTCACTCTATATAGAAAGAACCCCTAATTGAGTTTCATTAATACAAGCGATAAACCAAAAACCATCCTTACCATTTGTACCAAGTACAAAATTTTTTAAATAACAACTGTATTGATAAATTCAATACCAATGTATTACAATCGTCAAAATGAGTGAGACCATACCTTTGAAGTTGGTTACTGTTAAAGTTAAACTTTACATTTTCACTAAGTATACTTTGGAAACAGTAACGCTCGTATTTCGGATGATATGAATTATTAAGATGTTTTCTAATAAACAATCCCGGCTTATACAAATTTCCCTATACCCTTTTTACATGTATATCGTGACTCGTGAAAGACGGAGATTAAAAGGTTTTGAGTATGGAATGGGTCGATAATTTAAAATATACTAACTCGTTTTTTGACATTTTGTACTTTTCAAAATATTTCTAAAAAACGACTCTCCACGTGTTTAATTTTTGTTTGAATAATTAATAGATTGCATTTATTCTAATTCACTTGATTCCATTAAGGATCTACAAAGCTATTGATCATAGTTCTTTGAACACAAGTAAACACTTTATCTTTGAAAGGTTTAGTGGTTGTCTTTTAAGATTCGCAGTAACAAGTACTGTACACATTTTTTCCGTAACATTGATTTCAAACAAACTCAAGAATTCTGAAATGAAATTCCTCCTACGAGAGATACGAAGAAAAAGGACTATCCGATTCATCTGAAGTAAATGGATCATCGTTGAAGTTAGATTTTAGTCCCACAATACCACGTGAACAATCGATGCCACTTATGTGAAGACACTAACTTTTTATACAAATTTCTAAGTTTCCAGTGTGAAAAATCATAAAAACAGCTCAAACAACGTCCAAACTTACAGCAGAACCCAAATTAATGCGGATCACTGCAGAAGTTTCTTAAAATCCCCTCCCCCCCGAACCAGACCTATAGTCCATTAAAAAGTTTCGAAAGATGAACCACGTAAGTTAATAACAAAAGTTTGGCCAGAAAAGAGAAATACAGCGACAGAGTCCACACACTGTACACGACGAGTTGAAACGAGGACTCCGAAAGTATTCACGTTCCTTTAGTCCATCTGGATCAAACTTTTGAGACAGTAGCTGTTAAAATTGTGAAAAAAAAGGGACGAGTGCAGCTCGGATGCACACCGAAATCATCAAACATACTATTTCGCATAAGAATTATCTGCGGTATGTCATGGAGGGTATTTTTTTTCTCTTCCCTCGTCACATTAATGCATTAGTCGACTTCTCAACAGAATCCATTAGATCTCGCACTCTCTGTTCGAGTTTCTTCGATAATGAAGAGAAGTTCGGTTGGATGAAGTGTTCGCTGAGCTTCCCTTATTAATTCTCATTAAAAAGTTTTCAATGAATTTCAATCTCTGGGAGAAATCGATATTCCGTTCCGCTGGATATTTGACGAGAGCTTTTTATAGTCGGGGAAATTTCCTTGGATCCCGTTCTCGTGAAGACCCGTACAATGGCTCTCCAAGTGTCGACGTGCATCTATACTTTGCATTGTCGGCAGAAGTTTTTCAAAGGATACAGGATACCCGATAACTTGCCGTAACTTGATCGAGAAAATATGCATTGGTATTGAAACTGAAGGTGGAAGGGGAACTTGTAAAGTTCTCAGTTCTGTTGCACCCGCAGCAAAAGAAGTGGGTTGACAAAAAGTGCTGTTGTTGATGAACTTGTCTAGGCGGACTTTTACGGGGCATTCGAAAGTTAAAATAAAAATAAATCTGCTAACTCGGACGAAATTTCTCTTTGCCAAAAGTACTTATTTATTGAAAAGACAAAAGTGAGGTTAGTTGTGCTACAACTAGCTCAAAACTAAATCGATAAACGTGCTTTTATGGAAATAATATTAATACTAATTTTGTTATACAAGCACGTAGTTCGCCATAGTTAGTGATAAAAATTGATTTTTCACAAGATCAATACTTTACATTACTTAATCAAAATAAAATAGGTTTATTCTCTAAGCTGCCTGGCGCAAGATTGGCTGTGATGAGGTTATGTTGCATCGTAAAAGATTTCAATCGATAAATGAATTTTAGACTAGAATTGATATCTTATAGTTTATATTCTTGCCTAAAATTGCGTGGTACTACTCACCTTTTTTACAACTAACCCTAGTTTCCCTGGTATATTTTTGTATACATATTCTTTATTCGTAAAATTTTCATACATCACAAATAAAATTACGAATGTATGATAATGGAGTGATTTTCTAACTTTTAAACATTTCTATTGTACGTCGAATTTTGTAATCAACTTTTTTAACAACAACCGTTCATTATCTAAATTAATTCAAATAACCAAAAAAGGTTTTGTAAAATAATAAAAAATTACTACTCTGGAAATTTCCAGACTTTTTATCAAAAAATAACTATTTGGGAAAAATTCAAACAAGTCGTGAATATACAAAAAGTTATACTTTATTTCGAGTCATACGACCATGGAATGAATCACCATTTTATCGACCTACACTTATTTTTTTACCAGTGCCAAACCATCGCGTCCACCTAAACTCCCAACTCTTTTGTTTTCAAAACCGCATTTGTATTACCTCAAAATCTTTTATCTCTTACAAAGCGCTATTTAAAATAAAAAAAATCCCTTGTGCATTTTTTTACCACTTTGTCCTTGACTCGGTTTTGCATTCCTTTTTTTTTCCCCCTCCAAGCTATGTCGTGCAGCCTCTCGAACACTGGCATTGTGGCTTTAATTGGCGTGGAGTTCTAGAAGCTATTTCCGAGGTTACTGTTGGCCAGAGGGTCACAATGATTTCCAGCTATCTTTTTTATTTTATTTATTTATTTTTTTTTAAAGCACCACTCAGCAACTTGGAGTTTATTTTTCTGATGGAAATAATTGCTCAGCTCGGGAAGCTTGTCTCTGTTTTTTATGCAAAAAATTTTTTGGGGATTATTTCGCAATCCTTTGTTGGATGAATAGTATTTTGATGTTCGAAAAAAAGCTTTTGTCTCCTCTTATCAGATCGAATAATCCAATATTTTTCCGTATAAGTAAAAAAAAGTTGAGCGAAAACGTTTAAGCCTCTTTTAAACGCGAAGTTGGTTTGTTATTTTATTGAAAAATATGACGAAAAATAAAAATTAAATTCAGCTCCCAGCGGTGAGTGAAAAAGCTCTTCAGCCAGAAAATTGATAACCCGGTAAAATACTCGAGCAATTATCCGAATGGACGATAATATGAGCGACCAGTTTTACTCGTGTGACGGGTGGAAAAGTGCCTTATGAATTAAATTTTTTTTTTTTTTTTTATCAATATGTGAGATAAAAAGCATTTGGAAATTAAAGTCAATTACACGACACGTGGAAGGAAAATCTGATAAGACTTGTTTTCTCAGTAAAAAAAAATACTGAACTAATTCAGAGGACTATCTCTATTTTGCTTCAAGCACTGTGTAATATTGAAATATAGTGAATTTTTTCCTTTCAATGAAGTCCATCCAAGTGTGAACTATATCAGCTTCGATAATAAAACAAAAAGTCATCTTGAAAATTCGAGCTCAATCGGATAATATTTCCTTGAGTTAATCCAAAAACTTAATAACGTACACACACCCAAATTATGAAAGTAATTAGGCCGAACCCAGCTTATTTCGCTTGAAAAATCATCTTTGCACCCCATGGTAAAAATATGCCTCCTCCTCCTCGTGCCTAGCAATATGTAAAACTGCATGAATCCAAAATCAAATTCCATAGATGGGCGACCATAATGAATTTCGAACTCGCAGAGACAAGCGCGCGCGAGGGGCAACGAGTCCTAAAAAAAACGCGCATCCATAAACCACAGCTTCTCAATGCGGTGTCCGTAAGAACCGGAGTCTCCGGCAGTTTCATCAACTTAAGGGGCTGACCAGGATACTCTCGACCACTCAATGTCGGCCGTGCGCCTCTTTTCCCTCTTCTTGTGTACACATGTATATGTATTAACGAGCGAAAACTTCCGGTCCGTTTAATCCGGCGGATGGACCCGAGGAGCTTTTCGATTTTTATGGTGTCACCCGACCGGATTGCATTTGAAATTGTAATACCTTTTTATGGACCTGACGCGAGTCCGCGTATACCCGTGCGGCTAAGAGGGAATGGCGTGTCCGAGCCGCTCGTAAGTTCCTGGAGGAGAAAAATACATGACTTTGGGAACCTGTTTTTCTTGTATATCCTTGTGTATCCTCTTTTAGTAAGTATGAGTGTACTTTGTTCGCCTGAAGATTTGCTTAGTGTGCTTTTTTACTCAGTGCCAAGTAGCAATTTCAGAACTTGTGGTTTTTTTCGTTTTGTTGAAAGAACTTTGCCAAATTACGCATTTTCCATTGTTTTTCGTTCTTGATTGGTACAATTGTAACTCTTGTAGTCAGGATTGTAGGACGTTAAGTTCGTCAAATATATCAAAAAAGAATATTAATATTTTAGATGAATGAAACTAAATGTTTTTGTTGATCGATAATAGGCCGTCCGAAATGTGACTTTGGAATACCATCGTGAAATGTAGGAACTTATTACATAAACCTCATTTTCGAGGATCTTCACGAATGATTCAGTCTCAAATTTTGATCCTTCAGCCCGTAACTGTCTACATTGTAAGGATTCAATAATTTTGTCAACATGCAGAGAAAGCAATAAAACTTTTAACAAAAACTATTCAAAGTGTCAGGAAACTACGTGAATGTTTTCAATTTTTTTTACTACAAAATTTTTTACTCTCAATAATCAAGCCTCAATTCATTTCTTTTCTTAAGAGCTTACAGTAAGAGTTTAAATTAAATCAATAAAAAAAAACTTGTAGCTGAAAGCATTGAAAAAATTCACACTGCTTCCAGACCATCACCACGAACTAAATAGTTATTAGTTATTTAAAAAGTGTTTCTCTGTATTTTAAGGAAGTCATTGAACCTCCTTAAACAAACATCAAAACGTAATAAGCCGTTAGTCACTTTAACTCAATAAAGGAGTAAAAAAAAAAAATCATATTAATTTTAAATAAATACTTGAGCGCTGTAATTCTTAAAAGACGTATAGGCGCTTGCAGTAACAACCGAGGCATCACCTATTCCCACTCTCATTGCGATATAAATCCGCGAATAAAAAATAAAAAGAAAAAAAAAATTTACATAAACCTCTACTGCGCACCGCCAGTTAAACCACCTTCTCAACCACGCGGGAATCTCGTGCTCTATGCACCTTTACAAATCGCATCGTTACACCAAACGCCGATGCAGAGGAAGCTAATGCAGGTGCATGGGCTGACGTATATTCCCGGTCTTGCATTATGCAGTCGCGCACGTGTGCGCGTTTACATGCAGATTTATTTTCCTACATATAAGTATGTGTGTGCACGTCGAGCGGTGGTGTACTCTTGTATGCACACGAAGGCTCGGCGATGGGATTGACGAGCTTTGAAAACTCGAATCGTTTTTCTGGTGAAACGAAAACTTATCGATTTCCACTATAATGTGTTGAAACTTGCATTTTGTGTTTGTAACAGCGAAAAATTTTTATTTAGTTGCCAAAAAAAAGCTAAACGCGCTTATTAAATTAATTTTCAGTTCTCAAGACAAATGAAATGCTTTTATTTCCTTTTTTTTTTGCGAAAATTATCAAATTATCAACAATTTCAATAAGCTCTACTAATCTGAACGTTTTTTCCCCAAAACAAAGTCTGTCTATAGTGCAAATTTTGTCTGGGACATATACATTTGAAACACTTAGCGAACTCTCAAATCCCTAACAGAATATATTACGTCTTGCAGCCATTGTGCAATAATTCTTTTTGTTCAAAGCTGGACGACTTGGCAGATTGAGTCAAATAATTTTTAGTTTATCGATTTTGTCATGTGACAAATTATCATTTCAAATGCTCTGATGCATTTTGTAAAACGTATTGTATTTGTAAAACATACTTGGATACGCAGCATTGAACATCTGACCTGACATTGACTTTTCTACTGCGAGCGAAACATATTATACTTCACGAAGTCGTAAACGTGTATTAGATAAAAATGAAAAAAGTATGAAATAACTTTTTTTTTTTTTTTTTAAATATAACAACAGGGTAAAAAAAAGAAAGAAAAAACACACCTACAATCCAATGCATCGAGAGGAAAATTCGAAGCAGCGATAATGCTCCATTGAAAGCGGCGGTCGGTCGATTGAGTAATGGATGCGTCCGATAATGGGGAATCTATACACGGTCCCCGCGCGTATGCATAAGAGAAGAGACCGAGAGAGAAAGGTGAAGGGATGATCAGCGACGCGACTATCGCTTTCGAAATTACCAGCACTATGGCTGGCAAAGGCAGCCAAGGCCACGCCTATTCGGCGTTTCGGTGTACGCATACATATAATACACGCGTGGGCTTGGTAGGTATGTATGACTAAATGCGCAGCGCGTACAGTCATGATTTGTTGAGGATAAATGCTCAAAGAGATCGGGTGGGCTAGCTCGTAAAGGGTACAATAGGCTCGCGTCGTCGGGAGATCCTATTCATGGTATATTGTTACTATGTACGGATTATTGTATCGTAAAGCTGCTGGAAAATAATGATTTTTATTCAGTGGATGTATACCTTATTTGTGGTATAAATGTTTATCGGGACGCATCGTTGGAAATACATAGGAAATGCTATACCTACTCGTAATTTCGGCACCGCTGTACCCATGGTGGTTTTGCGTGATTCTTCGGTAAATAAAGCCTTTTGCAAATATTTCATCACGTACGTGTAAATTCATATCTATATAAATAAATTGAAATGTATTACGTATCACTATGTAATCGTATCACTCTGTAATTTTAATTGATGAATATGGTCATCTTGTGAATTAGATAGAAGTTTAGGGGATGGAAAGAAAAAAAGAGATTTAATACAATATTTAAGCAAAACCAAAGAACCAAACAGGTTTCCAGATTTGCCCGTATAACATTGGAATGACGTTGAACAATCAATCGGTTGAAGCTTTTCACTAAAAATCCACAAATAATAATATTTATGTTCCAACATCCATCAAACCCCTATTCATCTCCAAAATCAATGGATAGGCACGGCAAAACAGCGTCGGATCCAACAATGGGACTTATCGTGTGCGCAAGACCTCCTATACCTAATTAAATCCGTTAACAACTTTTGGCCTAAACCCATCACTGATGGTTCAATTACAATCTCTCGAAACAAAAGATGAATCAGCCCCGCACTGCCCGAATAATAAGAACAACAATAATGAAACAACAAAAGCAAACGAGCCAAACACCACATGCGCGTGATAGCAGCGCTGTATAGGCATTCCCCTGCCCGTACGTTTACGTCTATTTATATTATAAAGCCAGCCCCGCAATCTCTCACCGTTTCGAGGGGCTGCTATTAATGGCTGTAGCTCTCCAAACCGGCATATTCGGGAAGAGGAAGGAAAAATATATATATCCAGTTTCCGCTTTTTCTAATCCGACGACACGACCGTCACATCCACTGGTTTTCGGATACTCCCCGAGTGGAATATCAATCGGACCGAAATACTCTGACGGACTGCTGGAGCTACTTCCGCCAACTCCTTCTCACCCAAGCTACTCCGTCTTTGCATTTATATTACCTTTCGTGCAAACTCTCCTTTTTTTTTTTTTTTTTTTTTTTTTTTTTTTTTTTTTTTTTTTTTTTTTTT